>JAJONR010000766.1:0-105961 GCA_029582245.1 Solanum etuberosum
AAGTTCGAATTATACTCTTTATTCATTACTTTGTATATATTGACGTTAGGCAAACTTAGGCCGTTTATTATATTATTGTTTTATTTTATTACTTGTGTATATTGCATGTTTGTTTTACTTGTATATTTATTTTTATCTCCTCCTCAATTGAAAAAAAAAATGAATTCAGCCGGGACCCACAGTTGTGGATTTCGAAGGATGCCTAACACCTTCCCTTCGAAATAATTTGAACCCCTTATCTAGAATCTAATGGTTTCGTAGTCATTTTTAATTGGTTTCCTAGTTTTTTCCTAAAATTAGGTGGCGACTCCTTTAAAACATCTTTCTTCTTGAAATTCTTTTAAAATCGACTTAATTGTTTATTTTTCGAGCCACCGCGACGTTTCTCCCTATTTGAATAGAGTAGGGATGCAAACAGTGGGGACCATTGAGTCTAGTTCTACCATTCTTGAGGTTCGTCTACGATCACACCTATTGATCTAGTATTTTGATAGTGTTGTTGGAGGTTCTGTATGCTTGGGTGTAGCATTCGCTCGCTAGGTGGTTACTCAATCATCTTTTTTTTTTGGGTTAGATAAGTTTGATTCTCCCTTGATGAGTATCCGATGTCTAATGATCATATTTTTATAACTTAAGCTCGTGGAATGATTATATTGTAAGGATCAAATCTTAATAAAGTCTATGTGGGTTTATGAATTACGAGTGTGTGGTGGTTGGTTCAGATTCACTTCTGGTTGTAGCCGGCATTGATTTAAAATTTTATCGTTGTTATGTGAGGAAAGATTTGTCTTGATGGTTGTATTATGGTTCAGAGGGTTTCGGTTCATAATGGATTCATGTGTTAGTATGTGGTTTGGTAATAATTCCTGATTTGTAGATCTGCCAAATTTTGATTCGAAAGTTCAATTCTTAGTAGTGGATCTTGATAGAATGGTGTTAAGGAGGAGCTCACTTGGAGAGATGAACACCGACTTTGAAAGATCATACCTCAGACGGTTGGTAACATTGGTTATTCTTCCTTATCGTTCTTTATGTTCGAGGACGAACATAGTTTTTAGTGGTGGATAATGTAATGACCCGTTAGTTCATTTTGAGAACTAGTCCTCTCTCTGTCATAAAAGACCCTTACCGTAAAAAATTTAATGGAAATTTTGAACTATTCGATAACTATAATTATTTAATTGGTGAGTGATATCTAATTGACAAGTAATTTATAAATAATTAATTTAATTGGTGAGTGAAGGGAGAAGTCCATAATTCATATGTCAATCTATTTGTTGTGGCCCAAATACAAGAATGACTTATGCCTACTAGGTTACACTTTTAGATAAAGAAAAATATTAAATCTTTTAGGAGAAGCTCAAATTGTTCATCGCCATCTCTACGTTTCAGGTAAAGAACTCTGTAAGAATTTCTTTATTACTAATATGTTAGGAGGAAAATTATCCTTAAACTTTAATTATTATTTAAGGGATAAAGTGGAAATAGTTGATATAATATTAGCTAAATTAGGGGTTAGATATTGCTGGTGCAACGTGATAGTGGGGGAGCAGATCTTGTCTGCAATCATTGGTAATAATTACCAAGTGATTGAGGTAATAATTGGGATTATAAAAGTGGTAGTATAATGACTAAAGGGTAGGATGATGGATGGCTTAAGGATCTGTCAAGTTACTGATTTTGTAACTTCATTAAATTGTTTTCGGTTCTTCTTTTTTTCTTTCTTATTGATTATTGTATAAAAGTGCAAGTTTTGGTAATAATTGGTAAAAGTAATTAAATATTATGGTATTATATTATATAAATACCATTAAATTTATGATAGTCGGAGAAATTAAAACTTAACCCTAGGCTTGAATTTGGGAAATATGAGGGTTGTCATAGTAATTGGCACCAAGATTAGGAACTTGATTGTAGAATCGTGCTCTATGAATTTTGGGTCTAGGCTAGACTTATAGTAATATGAGTGTTGTTAACTTCAAAATTTTATTGTGATTATTAATGTGAATAGATTGCTTTGAGTTGGAAGTTCAACGAAAGGGGAAGGCTCAAGTCCCGGAGTGAATTCTTGATTGATTGAGGCAAGTGGGTTTCTAAACCCTTGTTAAGTTCATAGAATCGTGTATTTATTTGTGTTATGTGTTGGGGAGTAATGGGACTTGGTGATGGGTTGACTTGTCCATATTGAATAATTCTAATGATGTAAAAGGGGTAATAAAAGGCAATGTGACTAATTATTGGTGTGTGATGTGTTGAGAATGATTTGAAAGGCTTATTGACTCATTGTTGATGTTGTATCACGATTGTGTTGTTGTGAATTGTGCATTATTATGAAAATGGTCATCTCCTCATTATTTATGTGAACATGTCATTTGCATTGGTTCTGAGACATGATTGTGATAAGGGTTATGTGAATTGAGGAAGAATAAGAAATTAAAGAGGATGTACCATTTCAAGGGACGTGTCGCGCGCCGCGACATATACTATTATCGAGGGACGTGTCGCATGCCGCGAAGAATTCTATATTCGAGGGACGTGTCGCACGCCGCGACAGATTTTATTATCGATGGTCGTTTCGCACGCCGCGACGGGTGCATGGACAAATATGTCCCCCATGGGTCTCGTACTGAGAGACAGCGGGTGTGTATCGTTAGGTCAAACATGCATCACTATACTTGGCATTGCATTTCATTGCATTGCACATCTTTATCATTGGTGAACTTGATCTTGTGTGTTGTTGATCTTGTTAGTGCCTTTCTGTGGAACGTGTGATTGATGAATATCGAGTTTGTTGTTGAGGATATGTAATTGTTAGAGTGTTGTTGTTGAGCTGCGAGCTATGTAAATTGTGAACTGTTAGGTTGGGCTGATTTTATGCAGGTTGTAGTTGTGGAGGTTCGGTTGGGGTGGTAAGGAGTACTTGTATTCTATTCTCTTAGCTTGTGTTTAGAAGTTTACTTGCTGGGTACCGTGTGGTTTGGTACTCACCCCTTGCTTCTAAATTTTTGTAGGTTATTATCCCGGACCTTCGTGATACTTTCTCTTCTCTTCTTGTCTAAGGCTTCTTGTGGAGGTTTGTGAGGCAGCTGTTTGTCATCTTAGCGGACCTTCTTATTCCTATTTATGATCTTGTTCTATTCTAGAGACAACATCATTTGAGACTTATATTTTCTTTCAATTCTTGTGTAATACATTAGAGGCTTGTACACGTGACTACCAGATTTTGGGGGTTTTATTTTAAGTTGATTATGATTTCCGCATTAGTAGATGGTGTTAGTCTCTTTTTCTTATTTTACTTCCGCATTCACCGTAATGGTTGGATTTTAGGCTGATTTGTCTTGGTGGGATAAGACAAGTGCCATCACATCCCTTTTTGGGTCGTGACAAAATGGTATCAGAGCCCAGGTTCATTGGTCTCACGTGTATACAAGTCGAGTCTAATAGAGTCTCGAGGATCGGTACGGAAATGTCTGTACTTATATTCGAGAGGCTATATTGACTTTTAGAAAAAAAATCTTCACTTCTTGGTTCTCTATCTTGCGTCCTTGGTCCGGTCTTGATTCTTATTGCTTCTTTCTGTTCGCTCTCACTTATAGTGATGACTCGTGCGTGATTCCTCATGTGAGTAGTGTATGTCATGTATGGCTTGGATGGTTGATTTGGTACTAAGGTGCGTGATTCCTCATGTGAGTAGTGTATGTCATGTATGGCTTGGATGGTTGATTTGGTACTAAGGTGGAAGTGTATACTTATGGAGGAATGATGTGTGGTCAGATTAAGAATGTTCAGCAATTTGAAAGAATTGGGTAAGTGATGGCTCGATGATGAGGTTGAATAATGATTTTAGGGACTTCATGAACGTGTTATGTTTTTCAGTTTAGTTACCTTAGCACGGGTGCACCACCCACTAGTATATATTATATTATATTTTATATCCCCTACAATATATAAGTGGGAATAAATAAGCAGGCAGGTCATTGTCAACATGCCTGCCTGTCATCAAGGGTATATTCGTCATTCAATATTGTTAATTTTATAATAACATTGTGCGCTTCTTCCTAATCTGCCACATTAGCAGCTTGCTGTAGCCTCTTCAGCTATTTCAACTTTAGGAACGATTTCTTCTTCCTAAATTCCTGATCTTCTTCTTCCAATCTGAGATTTTCACTTTCCAGTCACCCTTTTCCGTCGGGCTTACTGAAGATTTTGTTGGAGCTTTCTGTTTCAGTCGACCCATCTGATTTATAATTTGTGAGTTCTCTTTTTGCCTCTCTGTTCGATATTACTTCTCCTTCGGATTTAATTTCTGCTCTTCTTTCTATGATATTTGATGAAATTTATGTTTCTACTGGGTTCACAGATATTTTGGGTACATAGTTTTGACCTTATCAAAAGGAAGTCATAGAAAAGATTTCTCATATACGTGGGTTCTAAACGAACCCCAAACTTCAGTTCTTAGGTTTGCATATGTGAAAATTTAAATTTTATGTCTTGGGTCATCAGCTCTGTGTCGCGCTGCTCTTGATTAACATAAATTTATATTTCTGCATGATAATATCTTGTCACTGTTGGGAACAAATGTTGTGTTTTGTGTGAACACCTTATTTTATGAGAGGTGGAATAGATATCAAATAATACATTCACTTAATAGAGAGATGACATGAAAAATAGGAAACAGAGTAAAATATGGTCTGATACAAGTTAGTAACTTGAATAATCGCTTCTTCATTGAGGTCTATTACAATCTGATATTAAATGCCCTCAACTTCTCCGTAAAAAAGAAATTCTCTTCTTTAGCAATCTCTGATGAATAAATTGATAAATACAAAGAAGACAAGATGACAAAAGCTGCAACTTTTATGCTCAGAGAGCAATTTTTCAGTACATTAATCATATAAACTCACAACAGATCCAAGCTTAGTCAATATCTATGACCTAAAATATACGTTGGTATTGAAAGGAGTGAGGACTGCAGGATGAAAGGTGAAAGAGTTATTTCTCTTGTTTCATAAGGGGGGTGACAGAGGCGTATCTTAATAACTTCCCTTTTAGTATACCAAATAGAAGAATTAAATGGTCGGTGGTCCACGTAGGAGAACTAAATAACTGAACTTCACTCTCAGAGACCCTTCCCCCTTTCCCTTGTAGGAACCAAGAATAATATAGGTGTTTGAATGACGAACACACTGTCAACAGGTCTCAAGACACAAATAGAATAGAGAATTTGTTGTCACTGTTACCCTGGGTAATTACTGCTTGTTCTGAAAAACATGCTAGCATATGTTAGTTTATAAGCTTTGTTATTCCTCATCTAGCTTTGAATGTATATTTTTTCTCCTCCTTGGATTTTGAAGTGTGACTCTTACTTGCATCCATTAACCACATGAAGCAATTGAATGATACAAGGCTAAATAAAGAAAATAAAACCCACTGATTTGTCCTTTGTTCGATTTCTGTGGATTACATCTTCTTGATGACCTTCATTTTTCCCCCCTGGCTTTAAGGCTGTTGTTGTGCAGCCTCTTTTTGGCCTTCGTTTGAGCTGTCAGGTCAGTCTGGAGTTTGTTTTGTCGGCTTACACATGATTGTTCAAATTTATTTTGTCGGTGTGCGAATGACACTGCAAATTGGCACTATCCACTTCTTTCTTTGTTTTTCTTCTTGTTGTCAGCAAACTTGAGAAAGTTTTGACTGCTTTACAAGTAGGAATTGAGGTTTTTCTATATAGGAGCTATGTATGTTCGATAGAGTTGATACTATATTATTCAATTTTGTGAAGAAAGTTGAACTCATACTTCAAACCAAAAAGAAAAGTAGGACACTTAAATTAAATTGGAAGATGTGGTGATAAGTGAAACTTGTTGCGGTTAGTTTTCCTGTCATTTTCCCACTCTTTTCACGGAAAAAGTGTCTAGCTGAGCGCATCTTCTCCTCCATAAGAACACGTTAGCAACTACAATATATGGAAATATATGTGTGTATGTATATATAGAGAGAGAGAGAGAAAAGAAAAAGAAAAGAAGAAAGACAGGTACATTGGATTTTAACTTGTTTGGTGACACAGCAACAACAAAGGAGTAGTAGTAATTAATGACTTATCAATTTTGTGTAAGAAATTGCTGAGATACCTACTTTGCCTTTTTCCACTGTTGTCTTCAATTGACTATCAGGAATATTGCTGACTACTTTAATGTCCAAACCTCAAAGATCAAACCATGCAGATATCATTATTCTTATCAAATGCTATTTCTTTTGGCGAATCGAATACACACCCATTGACATTTTTACAGATCATAGGCCATTGCATATACTGAGTTGGTTTAATTATAAAATGAACTTGCAGGGCTAATGACTTCTAAAGAAAAGAGCGATGATCCCCCCTCAACAAAAAGGTCTGTTGAGATGAAGCTTAGACGGTGTGAAATATATAGACTGGTTTCTTCAGAAAAAAGAGACACAATTACTACGTCGGACAAACAAGCAAGAGCTAAAAAGGAATACTACTTCTGCAACTGCGGCTTTTCATGTGCATGATCATTGTGCTGCAAATGTACAAGGTTGCGGCTCTACTTCTCAGAATCCTTATCAAATGGACTTTTCTACTATTTCCGCAGCAACAGGTGACATCAATAAACTTTTCTTGTTAATTTGGAATTTACACATGTGGTTATAATGGAAAAATAATAAATGTGTGTTCTGTTACTTGTGTTAGCCAATGAACTCCATCATGCAGCTTTGCCCGTCACCGCTGACAAGCAAAATAACATAGTTACTCCATTATGTGTATGAAGTAGGTAAGTACCATAACAAAATATTTTTCCCTTTGTAGCAACTATTATATGAAAGTAACTTATTCTTTCTGTGATATTAGGTTCAACATCTGGCAATCTAACTCAAAACGCAATATGACTTCAAGCATTATTCAAACAAAGGTTTGCACCAATCATTTGTTATAATATTATTATATACTATTTGTGGCTCTATTCTAATCATGTACCTAAAAATATACAGCTCACAGGCAACACAAAACAAGCTGGGTAAACATAAATCACCTACAATCTGACTATGTACATCTGAAGATTGTTCCTGACTGTAAATTCTGCGGTGCAAAAAGGTTTGAATATGAGTCTCCTGGATTTTGTTGCAATAATGGCTCAATCAAGTTGATTTCTAACCAGGTACCTACTGAACTACGTGATCTTTATTTAGGTAATACTGAAGAATCTGAGCATTTTCGAACATACATTAGAACATATAATAATATGTTTGGATTTAAATCACTTGGTGTGAACTATGATAAAGAGTTAGCAAAAAGAAATCATGGTATTTACACATTTAGAGTACAAGGTCAGATGTATCACTTTATAAATGACTTACTCCCCCCTGATCAAATAGCAAGAAACTTACAACTATACTTTTATGATACCGGTAATGAATTAGCTAATAGAATGGCTTGTTCAGACAAAGTTCATGAATCGGTAGTCAAAAAATTAATGAACATACTGAACATTAATTCATATTCTATTTTCCTGAAACCGTTAATAGATGTTCCAGATCTATCAAACTTTTATATTGCTCTTAAATGTGACTCGGGTTTAGATCAGCGAGTATACAACCTTCCTACAACATCAGAAGTGGCAGCAATATGGGTTGAGAAAGAATTTAGTGAAATTAGTTCTGCACCTCATATCCGAATCTATACTCGCAGCAATAGATCTCAAATACTAAACTACTATTATGGATGTTGTGATCCACTACAATACCCATTGTTGTTTCCACATGGTCAAAGTGGTTGGCACTGTGGTATTAAAAAAATAACACCCCTAAAAGAAACATCTAGACGACGAGCTTATTGTGAGCATGAATATTTACCAAATATTCAAAATATGGGTTCTGTTAATACATATCTTGACATGGAGGCTCAAAATTTAGAGAAAGGAAAGAAAAAAAATAGATACTCCATCTGTCCGTGAATATTACTGTTACAAATTTCAAATGAGAGAAGATGAAACAGATGAAACTTTACATTCTGGAAGATTGTTTCAACAATTCTCAGTAGATGTATTTATAAAACTTGAAACACAGAGCTTAGACTTCTTTTCATTTAACCCAGATTTGTTTAGAACAGAAATGTTACAAGGATTCATTGATGTTTTAAGGCTAGGAGAAAGAAATGCTTCCAACATTGGAAAACAAACATTTATCCCTGTCAGCTTCACTGGAGGACCTAGAGATATGCGTCGACGATACATGGACGCTATTGCTTTAGTACAAAATTTTGGTAAACCTGATCTATTCATAACGATGACTTGTAATCCATCATGGCCAGAAATAAAGACCATCTATCATTAACTGATGAGGCACAAAATAGACCTGATTTGATTAGTAGAGTGTTTAGAGCAAAGATTGAAGAACTTAAAACAGATATATTGAAAAGAAATCTCTTTGGAAAGGTGGCAGCTTTTATGTATACGATAGAATTTCAAAAACGAGGTTTACCCCATGCACACTTCCTTATTATACTTACTAATGAATACAAATTACTAACTCCAGAATCCTATGATAATGTTGTTTGTGCCGAGTTACCTGATTCTAATTCACAACAATATTTGCGGCCACTTGTTCGCCTACATATGATGCAGGGACCTTGTGGCAACTTAGATCCAACAAGATCATGTATGCGAAAACAAGGTCACTGCAAATTCAAGTATCCAAAAAAATTTGCTGATCAAACATCAAAAGGAAAAAATTCATATCCAATTTACAGAAGACGACAAACAGGAGATGTTGTTAAAGTTAGAGCTCAGTATCTTGATAACTCATGGGTTGTTCCTTACAATCCTTTCTTACTTAGCAAATTCAACTGTCACACTAATGTTGAAATTTGCTCGGATATTAGAGCTGTTAAATACATTTATAAATATATCTGTAAGGGACATGATAAAATTGCATTTCATATACATAACAATGATATGAATACTGAAATTGATGAAATAAAAGAATATCGATCTGCTAGATGGGTGTCTCCGCCAGAAGCTACATGGCGTTTATTTGGTTTTCCGATTAACGAAATGAATCCAAGTGTCTATCATCTTCAGTTACATCTTGAGGGACAACAATTTGTCTCTTTTAGGAGTACAATGAGTGTTGATACAATCATAAATAACCCTATGATTAAGAGAACAATGTTAACAGAATTTTTCGTTATGAATAGAGAAAATGACGATGCCAAAAGGCTCAATCTGCTGTATAAAGAATTTCCACAACACTTTGTTTGGTCAGTACAATATAAGATATGGAGCCGTCGAAAAAAGGGTAGTGTTATTGGACGTGTTGTGACATGTCATCCAACAGAAGGCGAGAGATATTATTTGAGATTATTATTAATGAATGTAAGAGGACCAAAATCATACAAAGATCTTCAAATTGTCAATGACATACCTTACAATACATTAAGAGAGGCCGCTGAAAAAAGAGGATTACTTCAGTGTGACAATAATTTAACTGAATGTATGATGGAAGCAATGAGTTATCAGATGCCATGTAGTTTGAGACGTTTGTTTGCAACATTATTGGTATATTGTGATCCCGCTAATCCAAGGGAATTATGGAAAAAATTTGAGGCACCTATGTCTGAAGACTTCAATATTTTGCCAAACAGTGAACCAAAAAACATTCGATATAAAGTTCTAGACCATATTAATGACATTCTATGTTCAATGGGACATAACATCAACGACTATAGATTAATCCCAGAAAATTTTAAGCCTTCCATAGCTGCTAAGGAAGCAAAAGAAATTTATTTTGAAAGAAACATAACTGTTAGTGAAGAAGATTTACTATTAGAGAAAAAACTAAATCTTGAACAACGAGCGGCATATAATGTGATTATAGATAGAATATTTTTTAATAAATCAGGGGCTTTTTTCATAGATGGTCCGGGAGGAACAGGTAAAACTTTTTTATACCGAGCCTTACTGGCTACCGTGCGATCTAAGGGATACATTGCTCTAGCAACAGCAACTTCTGGGGTTGCTGCTTCTATCCTTCCTGGTGGCCGCACTGCTCATTCCCGTTTTAAAATTCCAATTGACATTGATGAAAACTTTAGTTGCAATATTAGCAAACAAAGCTCACTTGCTTGTTTAATTCGAGATGCTAAATTGATTGTGGGGGATGAAGCTTCGATGGCAAAGAAGAAAATGATTGAAACTTTTGATCTACTTTTGAAAGATCTGTTGAACACAAATATACTCTTTGGTGGCAAAGTTGTTGTCTTTGGTGGTGATTTTAGACAAACATTACCAGTTGTTCGAAATGGAAAAAGGGATGACTTTATCTATCAGAATCTATTATATTCTGACATTTGGAATCGACTGGAAAAATTACACTTATCAGAAAACATACGTGCGAAAACAGATCCTGCATTTTGCGAATATTTAATGAGAATCGGAAACGGAAAAGAGCCCCTCAACACTGAAAATAAAATTGAGATTCCCAATTCATTCATTGTTCCTTTTACTACTGAACAAGAATCACTGAATACATTATTTGAAGCAACATTTCCAAATTTACCTGAATTCTTCTGTGATTCAGCTACAACAAGTTCTCGTGCGATCTTGACAACAAAAAATGATTTTGTTAACAAAATAAATGATATGCTTATCAATAAATTCCCAAAGGATGCTAAAATATATGTTGCAATTGATGAAACTGTGGAACCAGCTGATCAAAGTCAGTATGAAGACTTTCTACATACTCTATATCCCGCTGGTTTGCCTCCATATAAATTAGTGTTAATAAAAAATTGTCCAATTATATTATTGCGAAATTTGAATCCTTGTGAGGGTTTGTGTAATGGTACACGATTGACATGTTGTGATTTTAAAACACATGTTATAAGTGCAAAAATTACAAATGGTGACTTTAAAAATACACATGGATTCATTCCAAGAATCCCATTAATGTCATCAGAAGATGAAAAGTTACCAGTCCAATTTAAAAGAACACAATTTCCGATAAGATTATGTTTTGCGATGACTATTAATAAAGCACAAGGCCAAACATTATATTTTGTGGGAATTTATTTACGAGAGCCTGTATTTTCACATGGTCAACTCTATGTTGCATTATCAAGAGCTAAAGCTTCAAATAATGTCAAAATATTAATTCGACCGCCAAACCCAGAGAGTCATGACGATGATACAACATATAATATAGTTTATGATGAGATTATTCAAAAAGCTTTCCTCTGAAACTTTCACCTGACACTTTCCTAAGATTGCTGCTATGGTCTTATCCATGCATTGTTGAGGAAACGCATTGTACCATTGGTTCAAGCATTCATTAGAAGATGGAAAAATGCAGATTTCAATCAATAGTTATCGCCTTCAGGGAATTACAAAATCGGCTCAGACATTTGTTCCTATACCATTTGCCCCTGATGGTTTAACTGAAGAATTTTATGATCTGAATGCTTATAACCCTGCTGAAAGTAAGTTCATTATGAAACTTCAAGTTCATCCAGAACGAATGAGCCAAGAAGATAGTCACGAATTTGATTTGCTTATCAGGTACTATTATAAATTTCTATTTCTACTAAATTTTAGATCTTTATTACAAGAAATTGTCATATATTGAACTATTAGTATTACCCTTTGAATTATTCAAAACGGCAGGGTTGAGCTATTTTAATATTTGAAAAAAATGTAATGAAGATGTACGTGTTCAGTTTGAAATAAGCTATAAGATAGTCATGTTATGACTTATTCAGTTTATTACTTAATTGATGTAAACTGGTGCAACTTTTACTAGGAACAGACAGAAGACATACAAAGATACATATTAATTAGACGTCATTTCCATGATCACATTCATATTTATCGGCTCCGTTGACTCTTCAAAGTGAAAGTGAAATTCTTGAAGAAAGCTTTCAAGGTCACAAGGAATGACTGGTATATAAACTCTTCCCTTAAAAAATTTCGATGATTGTTTTATTAAAGACATTGAAGCTTTCCTATAATTCTTGATCTTGATAAGTTGATTAACTGTTTTCGCTGTACACTTAAACTACAGGCGAAAATTGCTTACCTGAGCCAGCTTAGAAGATGAACACAGGCTTCTGGCGTGCGAATTCATGCCGAGAGGAAGTTTGGAAAATCATCTATTCAGAAGTAAGTATAGTTCGTCTGAAACCATAACTGCATATTTGACGCAAGAGCGGATCCACAATATGATATGTAGATTCATGGGGACCCAATTGCTTTTTCTAAACCATGTATAAGAAATTTATTTTACTCTAATTTGAGGACATCCACTAATATCATCCCTGTAATGTCATTGAATAAACCTTTGGTACATCTTGAACAGAGGAATGCTTATTTCCAACCACTATCATAGAATCTCCGAATGAAGGTTACTCTTGAGGCAGCTAAAGGACCGACATATCTCCACAGCCCAAAAGCTAAAATTATATATCAGGATTTCAAATCATCTAACATTTTGCTTGCTGCTGTATGTAAAACTACTTTAAAATGTAGTCTTCTACAAGTTTTAACAATATTTCTGTTGCCCTCTTATGATCTGTCCATACCATGAATTGACAGAATTACAATGCAAAGTTGAGCCAATCAACAGTAAAATGGGTACCTTCTGTTGTGCTGCTCCAGAGTATATGACCACAGGTAATATACAATTTCAATTTACTCCTAATTGTTCTTGTGCTTTACCTGAGCTGAGCATCAATCGGAAGCCAAGTACAAAAGTAATTAAAAGATAGAGATGGTGTCATTAGGCATAGCTTGGCCGGTCCATTTCCATCCGTTTCTCTGTTCAAGGGTATCAAAATGCAGCGATGGTAGTAAATTGATCAATTTTCACTGTACTATGTCATATTTCCAGCATTAGATAGTACGTTTATCAATAGTTTAGCCAATTTTTAGATATAAGTCTATCCAAATTGCTTAAAAGCTGTACAGCTAGACTGTTTTGGCATGATAAATGATGCTGTTCGATCTGAAATTCAATATGAATTTGGTATATTACCCGTTGTTATGCGAGCTTAATTTTTTGATTCACATGTAAAAATTGACAGTCCATAGTAGCCTCTTTCTCGATGTAGTTGTCAGTTGTAACTTTGCTTTCTGTTCTTTGAGCTACTTTACTGCACTTGAAGAGAAAATTCAGTAAAAATTGGCTTGGATACTTAAAGCCGGGGGAATTCAAAACTGAAGTAAGATGAATTCCTCATTAATGTGTTTCATGGATTTTATGGTCAACTTGGTGGCTATGTTATATGAATTTTGTTGTGCATCACTAAAATTAACTGCTGACTGTTTTGTGTATACTTGATGAATTGTATCCACGTTGCATGGACTCTTTCACTTTCAATGCAGCATCAGTGTTGAATTAATTTGACAGCGTGTCCAGTCTCCTCAACATTTGTAAATGTAACTCTTTAGGACACTGATTATCGACCTGTGGCTTCTTTGATTTATCTCTCTTTATTAGGTAGATTTTTTGTTTCTGCGTCGAAAAACTACATGTTGGCCATTCATTTAGGTAGCTTAAATGATGTTTTAATAGAAGACTACTGCAAAAAATTCCTCCACCTTAAAGCATATTCGATCTTGCAAAACACGACGGTCATAGGTGATTCAGGTAAATACAGAGGGATAACACAGGCTGCTCAATTAGTTCTAATGGTAAATGTTGTTTTATTACATCCTCAAATAGAGGCCTCATTGACTATTCATTACCTGAATACTCAAATGAATAGCCATAGCTGCTAAGAACAAGAAATGATCACCTTTCATCCCTGATATGATAGTAGTATGCCGTGCTCAATTAGTTCTAATGGTAAATGTTGTTTTATTACATCCTCAAATAGAGGCCTCACATTCGAACTTGGGAAACATTAAGTCAATAAGTGCACTAAAATGAATATAGTGTGAATAGACTTCCTTCATCAATTAGCCTCGCTGAATTTGTTAAATTATCACACAAATTTTGTTAAGTTATTGATGAGGTCTCTCTCAAGAGTTATCTCCTCTGTTTTGTCATGTAACCTGACATAGTTTCTTTTCTCAGCTTCTGATTGTCGCCTCTCGTATGTAAATCATATAACCACCAGAAGTGACGTATACAGTTTTGGAGTTGAAGAAACCGCCCCCACGGAGAACATAATCTAATCCAATAGGCTTAAGCCTTTACAGATTACCTCTATTTTTTAGTTTACTGACAAATTAAAGTTCCATCACAATAAAATAAATATTGGGCCCAACTCCCCACTAGTTATCATATAATAAGAGGGAGTTTAAGTGCTCAAGCAGGCAGCAAGTCAACACTTTGAGCACCTTTAGATATTTCTGTAATTTTTCAATGATTCTTTCATTTTAATTTATTTGTCTTATTATTTAAATTTTTTTATTTGTTTAAAGCGTGAAACATACTATAAATCATGATAATTGATAACTTAAAATATTTAAAAAAACATATAAAAATTTGATTGATTCTTGAAATCAATCTATTGATGTCACATAAAATGGGATAAAAGAAGTAACATATATTATTCAATTTGGAAACTACGTAAAAAGTATTCACAACATCTGATTGATTCTTGAAATTCTATTTGGTTATATACATTGGGACAAAGGGAGTAATATATATTATTTAAAAATAACGTAAAAAATATTATGAATCATAATATTAACAACTTAAAATATTTAAAAGACATAAAAAAATTGATTGACCCTCAAATCAACACCGCATAAATAGGGATAGATGAGTAGCATGTATTGTTTAAAAATGACGTAAAAATAATATAGATCACAATTAAAAATCAAAACTAAAAGACATAAAAAATTAAATTGATTTTAAAATGTTTATTAGTGTCACAGAAATTGTGACAATAGGAGTAACAAATATTATTTAAAAATAATATAAAAATACTATAAATCACAATAATTAACAACTTAAAATATCTAAAATCATATTAAAATTCAATTAACTTTCGAAATTCTATCTATATCGCATAGATTTAGACAAAAAAAAAAACAGATCTAGCACGGACACCTATGTCTAATTCTAGTGTTAAAACTCACTTTTAATTATAATTAATTAGTAGGTCGAGAAAATACTTAAATTGATAGTCAAGTTGTCTATTCATTTAATACTTTAACTGCGTAATATGATCATCAACTCTAACTATTTGGCATAAATAATTCTATTGTGTACTTCATTCTCAAATTCGCTTCTTTTCACAATAATTCTTGTAGATATAAAATCCTTATTACAAAGTGACGATAGAATAATAAATATTATATGGAGGAAAGCATATATGTAGTGGTATAACACAACATAATTTTGTGTCCCATTCAACAATTTTTCTTAATCAATTATATTAAATTTAAATGGTAGATCTACGAATTTTAAATTATTCATTCAATTTAAAAAGATTACACAAAATATATTTTATTAAATAAAGACATCTTTTCCAACCAGAATATATCATTCTATATAAGTGTGAGTACCCTCAATACTACGAAACCAATCAATAGCCTCCACGTGGGCCGGACAACGAAGGTACCAAAAGGACAAATCTGTAATTTTCCTTTCTAATACCTGTTTTCGCTTGCCGCGTGTCTCCAAAGATCCACGCGTTGGACCTAAAAGCTTCCCCATCTTCTATTCTCAAATCCTGCTTTTATCTCCATGGAAATATCTTCTATTCTCAAATCCAACAAGAAGGAAAAGGTACGCCTCTTTTCCCCTGTTTTCTGTTCATGGTTTTCCTTTCAATCTGAATTGTTGCTTCTTAGATTTGCTAAACTTTCTTACCTGAGGTGCGATTTTGGCTGTGTTCTTCAGTGTTCTCTTTGCTAATCTAAATTACCACCTTCTACTTTGAGTCAATTTTTATTTGGTTGTTCTGTTAATTTATATGTGAACTTTGCCTGCTGGATTTTCTTGCAACAACACAGGTTGCTATTTGTCGGGAATTTCGACGAACAATAGGAAAACAAAAGGTGCTGATTTCTTACTTAGCCTGTTTTCCTTGCTTGCTTTCATGATCCTTTCCTCCAATATTGAAACAATTGGAACGCGTTTGTTTGCCATGTACTATTGTACTTTGTTTACTGCATTTGATTGTTCTAATATGTTGGTATACATTTAAAAATTACTTCAAAGCTGCTATAAATAGTACAATAATTAGCAATTTAAAATAGAACGCAAGTAAGTATGCCAGTATATCTTATTTGTTTCTTCTACTTGTTTACTTCCCTTCTCTACCTATTGGTTGAATTTCACCTTTTCTTATTTATGTTATCTGTGAATATAATCATCCCATTTCATATGCATGATAAATATTTACAGCAATAATATAAATTTCCCAAAACAAATAGATAAGTATTGGAAAACAAAATGATCAATATACTATAGCTGAGAACAAAGAGGTTTTGCAAGTCTCTATTTTGTCTATTAAATGGGTAACTTAAGTTAGCAAAAGACTTATACCTACATAGCATAGGTTAGTTTATTGGATCTGGATCAATTTGTTGTCAGAGAATTTGTTGTCGTTTAAGTGCAATGATTGTAGCTGAATCAATTGGCCCTAAGAACTTCGAACTGAGCCAGACAGCTTATTGTTCCCAAGCTCTAAAGCTTTCAAGTTAGAACACTCCCCTATGCTGGCAGAGATACTTCTTGTTAGCTTATTGTTTGATAGATTAATGGCTTGAAGAAGGGTTCTTTACCTACAGTAGCTGGTACTTCACCCAAAATTTCATTACTCGGAAGAGACAGAAATATCAAGTCTGGTATGATAACATGTATGGCAAGGTGAGAGAAATTTCGCCTCTCATTACTTTTTGTATTTCTAATTCAGAAACAAGACTCTTAATCTTTGTCTTTAACTGGAGTGATAGTGTAAGTTTGGTTGCACTTCCATTCCTATACCATCTTGCTTTTCGGTTCCTGCTATGAGAGCATGTATCGCAGGGTGAAAGAAATTTCGCCTCTCATTTACTTTTACCAATTCTAATTCAGGAACAAGACTTCTAAAATTTAGCGTTAACTAGAGTAATAGCTTCATGAGTTTCGTCGTACCACACCAAGGATAATTTCTTCATTTCATTCTATATGTATGTCTCGTTTAACATGCTAAGTGTATCTTGTGCACACATCCATGTGGCTTTAGGGTTACACGTGTGCCTCTACAGATACTCTGGTAGCCAAAATCAAACTTGTGCTTCTCCTGCTTCGTCTTTCCCCTGTTACCTTTTAGTGTTTTTCTCTTTCGGGTATGAGCTGACTCATTTTTCTATAATTTTTCCTTAATTTTTGGCACTATATCCGGGTAACAATCAAGCTGCATTCAGATGAATAAACTCTGCGATTCTGACACCTACTTCAGATTTTTTGGGCTATCCTTCATGAGGTTCTTTCATTAATCCTCAAGTTCTTGAATAGATACTATGTTAAGCACACTTATAACTGTGTGTATTAGTGTAAGTTTCTCAAGCATCACTGTAGTTTAATCTACTTCTGAATCATAATTGAAATTTCTTCTTTATGATACATGGAACATATATTTTCAATTTGACCTTATTTGTAAGTGATCGTACCAGAGTTCATTACAGGTTTCTCACAACTGATTGTTCTCCAACCGCATCAAGTTTGTTCGAATAGAACTTGCCAAAAGAATCTCGATATACGAGTGGGTAATTACCAACACATCATCTCCTATTCGACAGCAACAGCTAGAACTGGGGAACACTTCAAGTTTGAAGATTTATGCCTACGATTTGGATATGCAGTTCTCCAATAAATGCTAATGATAGAATATGCAGTAGGTTTTGACCATTGTTACCTTTCACTGACATGAGTAATGGAATTGGACAACTCTGTTCATCAAATCTTAAGCTTCAGATGGACACACTTACTGCATCTTCCATTTATTAATTTGATATAAACATTGAATGCTATAAATTTTTAATAAGATGTTGGTCGTCTTATAATTTCCAATGAGATCAACATATTTGATGGTATCTATTTTCCTCTTTGGAAGTACAGGTAGCAAAAGGTGCAGCTCACAAGACTATTTTCCCAGCTTCTTAGAAGCTGGTAGTATGGTGAGGATTATTATGAATCTATGTTTCATCTTTTTGGCTAGCTTCTCATTCTCTGTGAAGAAATAACACGTCTTTAACACGCCTTAACAAGATGTGACCAATTTACGTAGTTAACGTGTCAATTCAGTTGGTTGGATGAGTGTTTTGTTTTACTCTTCAGTTACTCTTGAGAGTTACTCTATAGTTTTGCTGTCCGTTAGTTTATTCCTTGTGGTATTGTACTGCAGAATGATTTATTTGCTGCTTGTACACTGCAAAATTTTCATGGCAACTCTTAACATTGTAATATTTTCAGTTTACTTATCTGATTCATTTGATACTCAAATGAGATGTGTAATGAGAATGAGATATCAAGATGACTAAAATTTCAGAATTCTCTCTTTTTGCAGGACTATAATGAAGATGGAGAGCTTTTATTGACCAAGTTCTCTAATTTGGTTCATACACTAGCAGCTAAAAAGGTTCTCATCTGGAGATCATCTCAACTACACTTATAGTTCTTAATTCTTTCGTGCCACATATTTTTGGATTTAGGCTTTCCCGCTCAAACACTCTTTGCTTATTTATCTCTAACAAGAATTTCCAGTTAGGGGTGCTATGGAAATTTGTTACTCAATTTAGATGTTCATCGTTTCATCACTTTCATTTTGTCTTTCCTGTTCTAATTTTGAGTCATCAAAACTATGAAGATTACACATTTTTGTATTTTGTTTACCCTTGAACAGAGCTGCATTATTTTATCAAATTAACCGACCTAAACAAACAACAATGTCGACCACATGCACGGGCACACCATATCTAGTCATTCTATATATAATAGTAATAAATGAGAAACGGATAGAGATACGAAATATAAATAAATATAATACTCACAATATCAGACTTTTAAAATTTGTTTAAATATGAATTCTTCGAATAAATTTAATCAAACCTCCAAAATCCTACATATACTTTGAAATAGCAACAATAACTATATTGAATTTTTTGGGGTGAAATTACAATAATATACTACTTAAGACTTTAATTAACATTATATGTACATACTTTTATTTAATTACCAACGTAGTTTATAAATTACAAACATAGCAGAATAATTGATTTTTGAATTTAATTATTTAATTTCGATTTTCTTCTCTCCTCTTTTTGGGATTAGATGCCTTATTTATCTCTTCAATTACAATTTTCAATTCACACGTTACTGCCTTTTCACTATTATTTTATTTCCTTCCTTCTTGATTCAATCAGTGCAAAGTAAAACCTTTTTACCTTTCCAACAATTTATTCCTTCTAAAATTCATTATACCCTATGTATTTTTTATTTGGAGAGAAATTTTAACCATTGTTATCTTCTCTCTTCCGTTCATATTCATCCTTTTCACCATTATTTTCTTCTCTTATCAGTTCATCATTTTCATCATTTTTATTTTTTCTTTTAAGAACATTTCAACGTCAATTTTTGATGTTGCGAAATTTCGTTTGAGATATGGAGCATTACTTTGGAACTATGGAAAGAGAAAGATTGATACTACTGGTACTGTTAGTGAGAGTGAATCAACTGGGAGAGGCGGTCAGTTAATTCGGAAGGGAAAGGATTAAAAAGGAGTATCTTCCGTTAAGACAAGATATTATGAAATATGTTGTTGAATTTTTGTTCTTTAAAAAGTGTTTTTGTTATATTTTTGGATATCACTTTAATTGATACTTTCAATCAGTTTTGGTGCATATTTGTGTTCAATTAACTGATTAACACTTTAATTGGTATTTTTGATCAGTTTTGATGCATCAATTGTATTTCGATCAATTTTGGTTCTTAATTGTTTGTGTATATATTGTCAATATGTTGTGTTTCATTGTGTTGTCAAACCATCTTTTTAAAGTTAATTAGTTGTTTACAGATTCATTGTGTGAGGTTGGTATATTATACCAACAATTCAGTCATTACTATAATAGGCTGAAGAAAAATGTATTTTTCGATCAGTTTTGATGCCTATATTGTGTTCAATTAACTGACAAATACTTTAATTGGTATTTTCGATCAGTGTTGATCAGTTTTGGTGCTTTTATTGTATTTTGATCAGTTTTGGTTCTTGATTGTTTGTGTATATCTTTTCAAGATCTCGTGTTTCATTGTGGTGTCAAACCACATTTTATTAAGTTAATTAGTTGTATACAGATTCATTGTGTGAGGTTGGTATATTATATCAATAATTCAGCAATTATAAACCACCAATTATTTGCGTACATTTTACACCAATACTACGAAAAATATATCAGTTCGGTGCTTATATTGTGTTCAATTAACTGACAAATACATTTACTTCTTTGTGCATATATTGTCAAAATGTGTGTCATTGTGGTGTCAAACAATTTATTTTTAAAAGTTAATTAGTTATTTTACATATTCATTGTCTGAGGTTGGTATATAATACCAACAATTCAGCCATTATATATCACCAAGTAATTGAACATTTGTATCGTATTTTCACCAAGATAACAACAATGTATTAAACCAACCTGCAATCACCAATGTTACAATAGTAATTACACCAATATTATGAAGTGAGCCTTAATAAGAATTAGCCAATCACTTTTGAGTATTACACCAATATTACAAAAATCACACCAATATCAGTTTTTACAGTAACATTTCACAAAAATATGAATTATACAAACACGCAAACACCAATGCTATAACAATCAATACACCAATAATATGAATTAGCCAATCAACATTAACCAATGTTGAATTAAACTGCAATTAACATTTTTCGATCTAAATAAACTTGAACACTGTCACGATCCAACCCACCGGGCCGTGCGGGCACCTACTCTAACACCTAAGTAGGAGAACCCTCGATTCCCAAACAGTTTAAAACATACGGAAGATTAAGAAAACTGAAAATAGAAAGAAATTCATGTAGATTTCATAAATAAAGAGTTTTAAAACAACTCAAGTTAACTTGTAAAGTAATTAACTTCGTCAGGGATCTAGTCTAAACAAGTACAAGAGCTACTACGATTACAAGGTATAACATAATTAACAAATGACGCAGCTCCCACCACACGGAAAGAAAAATAGATGCTGTTCGAGATTTTCTTCGTCTTTACCTACGAAACATCACTGACCCTGCAACCAGATTATACCAAAAGGCATAGCACGAGTAGTATCAGTACAACCACACGTACTGGTAGGCATCATCGATCAACCCGATACCCACCGCATAATATAAGAAAATAAACTAGCAAGAAACATGCAATAAGACTGTTCATTCCTCCACCTTTATATTTTCCTACCCTTACTATTTTCGGATACTTTAAATCATACTAGTACACTTGACTCTAACCCCTTTCTCGCTCCATTCTTGATCATAGCTTAACCATTCTGTCTCTTAGAGGAGATTCCGGATATAACTACTACCAACTCGGCCATCTCAACTCACGACACACCCTTACTTCTTCCACATCACCACTCAACCCTTGACCCCATAGTACCTTCTATTAAGGCTTGTTAACCGTTTCAATACTAATCCCCTTCCAGGGTAATACCCAACTATTAACATTGACGACATAGCACCACCCAAATTCTCAACAACAATGCACATGACCACCTTTCTAAAGTAAGACATAGTAACACCTGGACCCTTGGCCTCCACTTACCATTCCACACCCCGATTTGGGCCCGACTATGCTTCAATTCATTAATTACGAGATATACCCAATTACCTTACGACACCGCAAACCCAAGTATATATAGATATAATACACAATTGAGTTATCATTCAAGAGCAATGTACAATTCCACATTCACAATAACACATAGATATCACAATACAATGGTTCTCTCATGGAACCCATACCCAAGCTGTTAGTGTGTCGGAACGTGACACCTGATCCAATGCATGTATTGTGTCGGTACGTGACACCTGATCCAATTGTATGTATGTGTGTCGGAACGTGACACCCGATTCAATGTATGTATGTTTGTCGGTACGTGACACCCGATTCAATATGTATATGTGTCGGTACGTGACACCCGATCCAGTCAGCACAATCATAATCACAATCACACCCATAATGAATATACTTATAATCATACAATCGAGTATTAGGTTCATGTCATGCAATTGTACATTTTTAGGCCTTTCATTCGGTTCGATTCATCAATCTCAAATCCCATACATGTATACATATAACGAAGCCATTGACAGGTTTATATCACACAATCATGAAATCAAACCATCACCTACCCCTAGTTCACAGAATAGGACTTCCTCTTACGGTATACGTCTGATATAACACCTAGGAATACATGTACAATCTTCTCTTTTTCGGTGCACGAAAGCCTACGCATGAATTCTACCGTCAATTACCAATATACTATGCAGTGAATCACGGATTTATAACTACTCAATTAATAAACCTAGCCTACCTGGGCACCAAGCAGCTGTAGAGAGATTATAGCTCCAATCCAAGCTTTCGAACGATGAGACAGTGGATTTTGACCGAAAATCCATAAGCTATCGACGCTCTTACGCTAAAAATCTCTTTCTCCTTCCTTCCCAAGCTTAGAGTAGATTTTTGAGGGTTTCTGGGGGTGATTCTCGCCTCTTTTTGGTGTTTTAGGAAAAAGGAGAAAATAAGACTTCGCATTATTTAAATTCTGTCTCGCCCATCCCGCTCTGGCGGGGTCAGTCCCGCTGGAGCGTCGCTGCCCTGGAGGCATCTGGCCCACTTTGGCGGACTGATGGACCCAGGTTTTCCCTGACGTTTTTCCTTTCCTAAATAACGACGGTTCGGGTCGTTACAATAGATACAAATTTACCCTTCGTTCGTCCCCGAATGACTAGCGAAGGGATCATCAAGCGCTCTTTTTTGGAGTACTTCTAAACTAACGACTCGGTCCATTACAGAACCACGAAGGATGGTGATTTTTCAACTCTGAAACACGAAAGGTTCTATACTAAAGTACCGGTTAGGGAAAAGAAGCAACACATGGTGAAAGGAAACGCGTCCAATTTACACAGCCTGAACCCGCCAGAGCGACAGTCTTCCCGCTGAGGCGGGGCCGCTGTGGCAAGGGACCTCCCGATGTAGCGGGAGATCGGAGGCAGTAAATGGGGGAAAGGGGAATGTTTTCCCCATTTCCTTTCTTTCTCATTCAAAAACTCTCAAAAATCCTCTCAAACATTTCACTCCGAACGTCAAATTTAAGGTAATGTTCTCGCTCCTTGCGCTCTTTACTTCAATACTTACTTAACTGTGATTGCATGACACTACACAATTGATTATAAAGGTCTTGGGGTAGTTATTCAAAAAATTTAACATAGGTTGCTTGATTTGTTAGAACAACGTAGCATGGACACTTCCCTTACGTCCCCAACGTCCTGGGCGTAAGGATTTTACGAAAATACGGTCTGAATGATATCGAAATGGGTGGGGGAAGTTGAAAGGTTTTCTTGGTGTAAAACTCGGATTCGGGCACCATTTAGGGGTTATTTTGTAGAATAATTGTATATTTGGGTACTAGGGTACTTTATAGACTCTAATCTGCTGAAATTCTGTCGAAAATGAGGTTTTTGGGATGAAGGGGCGCCATGATCGCGCCTAGAGTTCATCCCAGATGAAGGCCGCTCTGGCGGCCTTCATTCCGCTGTAGCGGCCTCCCTCATCCCGCAGTGGCGGGACTCAGGGGGCAGTGATCCCTTGCCACTTAAATCAGAAATTTTTATTTCCTTAGCCCAAATATTGTCTAATCCCATGGAGTTCTAACGTGTTCACTTCCTAAATTTTGTAGGCTAGTCTAAAATGGCTGGTATTAATGAGGAGAATCTGCCTTTCGTCCGGTTTCCCGATGCTGCCAGTCGGGAAAGGTACCACGACCATCGGAACACCAAGTTCTGCTGTGAGAGGGGTTTCCATTTACTGAACCTAGCGGAGAAGGCGCCCACCTTTTATGCTCGTCTGATGGAGTATGGCTGGGCCCTACTGACAGAGGCTCCCCCCTGCTGCGCGCTCCAACTGGGTGAGGGAGTTCTATGCTATCCTTCCTACCGTCCGCTGGGACGACCCTCACCCTACCATCCGTATCCGGGGAGTTGACATCCCCCTGAAGACATCCCCCTGAACACTCCATTCATCAATGATGTGCTCGAGGTGCCAGAGGTCCCCAATATGGGGTTCGAGGCCAAGCTGAGAGAGATGGACGTGGGCTGGTTGAAGGATACACTAGTGGAGCCTGTGCGCCGGGACCGGGTCTATTGGGCCACTACGGAGGGCATCACCAGTGCTAACTGGTCACCGGATGCTAAGAGGTGGCTGCACTTGGTTACCAGGAGGATCCGCCCGTCAGGCAACCGTATTGACGTGACCTTTCCTCGGGCTTTGGTGGTGGCGTGTGTTATATAGGGCATTGGGCTAAATGTGGCCGCGCAGATCATCTCATAATGGAAGGTGTTCTACCAGGGCAACAAGAAGGCATTTTTCCTGCCTGGGCTGGTGACTACAATGTGCAAGAGCGCGGGGGTGCCACTATTGGACACTGACGAGGTACTTCCTATGGATCCCCCTTTTCACCCTCTTTTGATTAGACAAGCTTCCACCTCTGGGAGTAAGAGGAGGAAGACGGACAGGGCAAGTAGCAGTCATGCGGCTGCTGAGGCAGACGATGAGGGAGGGGAAGATGATAAGGGCGGTGACACTCTCCCTACCCAGTATCAGCCCCCACTATCAGGAGCTCGGGTGGAGGAGGACTTGGCAGCCGTCTGGAGGAGATTGGGGAGCTCATATGCTAGTGCCTCGACTTCGGTTCCGCCCTCCAATGCTCTCGAGGTCAAGATGCTCCGATGCCAGTTGCGTCACGAGAGGAAGAAGGGTCTAGCGAGGGATCGTCTGATGGCCCGAATGTAGAAGACCATTAAGGTCATCTTCTCTTGCGTCGCCCCCCAGCAGGAGCTTCCCTGACTCGAGCCGGGAGACTATCGGGAGTTCCCTTGGTTGAGTGAGGCATGGTCTGGAGAGCTACCCCTGGAGGACCTAGAGTCCTGTAGCGACACTTCCCATTCCCAGGGATTCTAATTTGGGTTTCGCCCCTCTTGGGCCTGTACTGATCAATGCTTTAATTTTCTCTTTTTGTTTTGTAAGCACATGAATGCTGGTTTTTGTTATTTTTCACAGCTAATAAATAATTATTATGGATTATAACTTATGTTCTATTGCTGAGTACTGATAGGATTGCGGGAATTGTCCCATGCACGATTCGTGGTCCATATGTGCGATTAGGGAAAAAAACAGGGGAGACAGGGCTGATATTCTGTGTCTCACCCTGTCCCGCTCTGGCGGGAGCGCCGTGGTGGGAATAATCCCGCCCCAGCGACTCAGACGGAAACAGTACCCAGGCCAACAATTTCCTGGGGTTCTTCCCGTTCTAAAATTTTCCATTGATGCCCAGGCTATAACTAAGCATTTAGGAAAAACCCCTTAGCTAGGATGGTCATTGTCTACCCTGAGTCAACCCCACGGTACACACTCCATAATCCCTTCACATTAAATCAACAATACAAACAAGCACATCCCCCGGATATGCCCATACACTCACATGGTTATAGTTGTTCGCAACACATGTCCAGATTTTGTTTACGAGCCACATCGTAGTTTATCTAGACCCTTGCACCGAACTTAGTCATGATTTTTCCTTCCAACAACAAGTTCACGAAACTCAAGCAATTACAACTCACACAGTTTCAAACATTTAATTCTAGCAAATTGCACACATCAATTTCCAGACAATAATGTGCACATAATCATATCATCGCATCCAAGTAAAAATACCATTCACACCAACAGTTATTTCAGATAATAATAAGCACACATTCACAGTTTCAAGCTACAATTCACAGATAAGTCCAAATTGTTAACTAGTCCGTTCCATAGATGACCATTACCGATCATCCATGCATTTATACAACCTCTAAGGACAGATACCAATAGGAACCGTCTCAGTTCCAATTTACCTTGCTTGTGTCCCTTCAGCAGCGACTATGGTGTCCGGTTCACCTTGTTAAGATACCAATTGGAATCGGGAGATACCAATTGAACTCAACTCATAACACAAGCAACAACTCGCACGAAAGGAGAGAGGAGATGGAACAACTTCCTAGAATGCTTCCTAGCTTCCTGAAGATTAGATGTGGACGCCAACACACCAACCCGCAGGAGTCTAGTCCACATTTGCTCTTGTACTGGGAGCGGTAACCTGGGCTCTAATACCAATTTGTCACGACCCAACCTACCGGGCCGTGCGGGCACCTACTCTAACACCTAAGTAGGAGAACCCTCGATTCCCAAACAATTTAAAACATGCGGAAGATTAAGAAAACTAAAAATAGAAAGAAATTCATGTAGATTTCATAAATAAAGAGTTTTAAAGTGACTCAAGTTAACTTGTAAAGTAATTAACTTCCCCAGGGATCTAGTCTAAACGGGTACAAGAGCTACTAAGATTACAAGGTATAACTAATTAACAAATGACGCAGCTCCCACCACACGGAAGGAAAAATAGAATCTGTTGGAGATTGTCTTCGTCTTCACCCGTGAAACATCACTGACCCCAGAACCAGACTATGCCAAAAGGCATAGCAAGAGTAGTATCAGTACAACCACATGTACTGGTAGGCATCATCAGTCAACCCGATACCCACCGCATAATATAAGAAAATCGCCTAGCAGGAAACATGCAATAAGACTGTTCATTCCTCCACCTTTATATTTTCCTACCCTTACTATTTCCGGATACTTTAAATCATACTAGTACACTTGACTAACCCCTTTCTCGCTCCGTTCTTGATCATAGCTTAACCAATCTGTCTCTTAGAGGATATTCCGGATATAACTACTATTAACTCGGCCATCTCAACTCACGACACACCCTTACTTCTTCCACATCACCACTCAACCCTTGACCCCATAGTACCTTCTATTAAGGCTTGTTAACCGTTTCAATACTAATCCCCTTCGAGGGTAATACCCAACTATTAACATTGACGACATAGCACCACCCCAATTCTCAACAACAATAGACATGACCACCTTTCTAAAGTAAGACATAGTAACACCTGGACCCTTGGCCTCAACTTACCATTCCATACCCCAATGTGGGTCCGACTATGCATCAATTTATTTATTACGAGATATACCCAATTACCTTACGACACCGCAAACCCACGTATATATAGATATAATACACAATCCAGTTATCATTCAGGAGCAATGTACAATTCCACATTCACAATAACACATAGATATCATAACATAATGGTTCTCTCATGGAACCCATACCCAAACTGTTAGTGTGTCGGAATGTGACACCCGATCCAATGCATGTATGTATGTCGGTACGTGACACCCGATACAATTGTATGTATGTGTGTCGGAACGTGACACTCGATCTAATGTATGTATGTGTGTCAGTACGTGAAACCCGATCCAATATGTATATGTGTCGGTACGTGACACTCGATTCAGTCAGCAGAATCACAATCACAATCACAATCACACCCATAATGAACATACTTATAATCATACAATCGAGTATTAGGTTCATGGTATGCAATTGTAGCCTTTCATTCGGTTCGATTCATCAATCTCAAATCCCATACATGTATACATATAACAAAGCCATTGACAGGTTTATATTACACAATCATGAAATCAAACCATCACCTACCCCTAGTTCACGGAATAGGACTACCTCGTACGGTATACGTCTGATGTAACACCTAGGAATACATGTACAATCATCTCTTTTTTGGTGCACGAAAATCTACGCATAAATTCTACCGTCAATTACCAATATACTATGCAGTGAATCACAGATTTATAACTACTCAATTAATAAACCTAGCCTACCTGGGCACCAAGCAGCTGTAGAGAGATTATAGCTCCAATCCAGGCTTCCGAACGATGAGATAGGGTATTTTGATCAGAAATCCGTAAGCTATCGATGCTCTTACGCTAGAAATCTCTTTCTCCTTCCTTCCCAAGCTTAGAGAAGCTTTTTGAGGATTTTGGGGGTGATTCTCGCCTCTTTTAGGTGTTTTAAGAAAAAGGAGAAAATAAGACTTCGCGTTGTTTAAATTTTGTCTCGCCCATCCCGCTCTGGCAGGGTCAGTCCCGCTGGAGCGTCATCGCCCTGGCGGCATCTGGCCTGCTCTAGCGGGCTGATGGACCCAGTTTTTCCCTGACATTTTTCCTTTCCTAAATAACGACGGTTCGGATCGTTACAAACACCCATATCGTTATGAATCTTCATTGGTGGAGATGGACCGCTCACGACATATTTGAGTCCACACTCAATTGGAAAGTAATTGTAGTAATTAAGCCTTCATATTTGGTGTTCGTGTCATATATCACTCATTCAATATTGTAATCAACGTACTTACCTATGTTATATTGCAATTGATTGTTAATCAATCTCTAAAATAATTTTGGACAACCCAAAATACACTATCAAATTCACCAATAGATGAACCTAAAAACTTCCAAGTTAGTTGGTGTTTATATACGACCTAATATTTATAATTATACCAGAACATACACTATCAAATACACCAATTGATGAACCAAAAAAATTTCTACGTCAGTTGATGTTTATATACGATAAAAATTCATAATTATACCAGAACATACACTATCAAATACACTAATAGATGAACCAAAGAACTACCCCGCCAGTTGGTGTTTATATACGACCTAAAATTTACAATTACACTAGAAAATACACTATCAAATACACCAATAGATGAACCAAAAAACTACCACGTACCACGTTAGTTTGTGTCTATATACGATCAAAATATATCAATTACACCAGAAAATACACTATCTAATACACCAATAGATGATCCAAAAACCTACCACGTTAGTGTTGGAAAATAATGAAAAACACTGAAATATCATAGCTTGAGGCCTGCCTATGGCACTTTCCTAAAGATATTTCACCGATTAAGGTGTATCCCCCAAGATTCAACAAACTCTTCTAGTATTAAAACTAGGAGCCATAATCTAACAAAGAAGATGTTTTACTTAAGAAAACCCATCAAATAAATAAGGAAGAAATTTTTTCAATGTAGTCTTTTTCACTCCTCTACTTTTACGCACAAACATACCATATATATAGGTAAATAGGTATACAATCAGCCGTGCACAATGATAATAGAATAAATGTTATTCAGGCTGGCTTATTACCAAATATTCATATTTGTGCCAACAATTAAATTTTTACTAATGCCATAAAGCTGGCAATTATTCCATTGCAATAATGTCACTCCCCGAGCCTACACCCTGGACATAACCGACACTCGAGAACCATTGCTGGCCCCAAGCAAACCCTTGGCCTAACTCAACTCTCAGCGAAAGACTTACTCAACATAAGATGAACTCAAATGTAAAGCTTTAACTCAAATGTCTCAAATAAATAACTCAAAATATAATAGAATATTCAACAAGCCTGAATAAGGCAACTCAAGTCTTTAAAACATTTAAGAAAAGAAATGGAAAAGACTCTTTAAAATACTACTATCTATCTATGAAGCCTCTAATAACTACGATGGAAGTCAGGACAAGACCCACGACATCCTAAAAAAATTGAAAGATATAAATGGAATCCTCCGGAGGCAAGGAAGCTCACCAAAGCTAACTCAAACTGCAAGTGGTATCAACGAAGCGCATGTTGATGACCCTGGTTACCGGTATCTGCATCATAATAGATGCAGGCCAAATGACGTCAGTACATGGAATGTACAAGCATGCAAGGGGAACTCTAAAGCACAAACATAAGCTTGAACTTGATAAAAAGAAAGAAAATACTCACCTCATCTCAACTCAACTCAAAGATACTCAAGAATACTCAAAGATACTCAAACTCAGAAGTACTCAACTCATTTCAATATAAAAGCAAAAATAAAGATGCATTATAAAGAAAGCTTTTAAAACAGTTGATAGTAACTCAATGTATTTAAAAATACAATAATAACTCTTTTACACTTATTTGGGAGATTCTCTAACCGATAACTATCACTATGAGCTATGTGATGATACATCGTCTCACCCAAGCTGCCAGAACTGTCCTATACCTTGCTGGAGTATAAGACATCCTAAACTAAGTGGATCCACCAAGCTATGCTTAAAAAGCAATAAGGAATCATCTAAAAAGTATGACCATTTCTACCCACGTTACCATACATGGTTTATGAGGACTTTGATTTGTCTGAACTCATCCCCATATCGGTGCTCAATACTACTCCCAATAATATAACTCATGCTCATATGTTTAAAACATTTCCTCATCCTCAAACTTTGAGATTATTACTCAAAAGAGTTCTCTTAAAAGATATAGTGCTCAAAAACTCCTCATGAACTCATTTGGAAATCAAAGTTTCCTCTCATTTTAAATGTAAAAACATTTACTCTTGGGATTACTTAGTTCCCATATATTTATTTTGAAAAATGAGACTCAACTCTCCTCATCCTCATACTCAAGTACTCAAGTCTTAAAATAAGTTTTAAAGGTTTGCAAAAGACTTCTCAAATGACTCAAAAGACTTCCTCGAACTTTACTCTTAACTCTATGTTGAATTTGAATTATGAATTCAAGAGTTATGACTTGTATATGTATGATCTCTCAAGGATTTATGAAGATTTTAAATGTGGATATCAAGTAAAGAACATAGGTAAGATTCGAGAGAACGCACACAGAAAGAGGGACGGACGGGTAGGGGACCTGGCGACCCTGGCGCACTGAGTGGCGTAGGGCGCCAGCCCCTAAACTATAGAATGTGGTTTGGGGCGCACTGAGTGGCGCGGCCCCCCACCCCTATACCCAGATTTTTGACGAATTTTCTTGCTTCAATTTCATGTCTAACTCCCCTAGAATCGAACGATTTCCCTCAAACTCTTTTGGATTCTTAGACCCAACATAATTACAACGAAATTCACTCTAAATTACTCAAGAACAATACTCAAACACAAGATCCTCATCGCATGAACTCAATGAAACCTCATATCAAAGAATGAAACACAAACTTCAAGAAACTCATCAAGAACTCAATATACCTAAATCTTATGGATGAAATTCATAAAAGAAACTTATGATTGGAGTGCGGGTGAACGAACCCATCAATATGAAAACTTACATACCTCGTTAGGATCAAATCCTTGGCGAAATCTCTCGACGATTGCAAGAAAATCTTGAACGCTTGAATCTTTTCTCCCTTTTTCTCTTCTTGAACTTCTCTCTAAAACCCTAAGCGTATTTTAGAATTGTGAAAACTGATCTAAGTCAGTTTAGACCCTAAAATATTACTAAAAATGATTTAGTCTAGTGAGGTAAGGAAAAGACCAAAATATCCCTCATTAATTCGGATGAATTTCCTTAATCGGACAGGCTGAACTCAAATGGGCATGTCTCCCTCATCTAAACTCAAAATTTAGAAAATTTGGTGGTTTTGGAAAGAGAACTCAAAGATCTTTCATTTGATATCTCATGGGCCATTTAACTCATCCTGTGCTGAAAGTTATGGCTTTTTGAAGTTTACCCAAAACTCATAATTGAAGACTAATTTGCAAAAATCTCAAATTAGCTCTTTCCAATTTAGTTCTTGCTAAAATTAGTTCTTTCTAAGACCGAGGTGTTACAATATCTCCCCCTTGGGAACATTCGTCCTCGAATGAGATTACTCTAAGTAGAACTAAGGATGGCAACATCTAACACCCAGCTCAAAGACCCAACATGCAATTTTAACACAACATAGCATATCAATTTAAAGAGTGTTTTACAAAAAGTCATTATCTTGGTCTGGAATTTCTCCGGAAGGAAAGAGATGTGGGTATCTCTTCTTTATATCTCCTCAGCCTTCCAAGTAGCTTCCTCAACAAACTGATTCCTCCATAAGACCTTGACTGATGCTACCTCCTTGGTTCTCAACTTGCGAACCTGACGATCAAGTATCTCAACGGGAATCTCCTCATTAGATAGGTTGTCCTTAATACCAATATTTTCAGTAGGTATAATAAGTGAAGGATCGCACATACACTTTTTCAAAATTGAAATGTAGAATACCGGATGGAGTGCTGCTAACTCTAGCGGTAGCTCCAATTCATAGGCTACATTGTCAATCCTCTTGGATATCCTATAAGGACCAATATACCGGGGGCTAAGCTTCCCCTTCTTGCCAAAACTCATAACACCCTTCATGGGTGAAACCTTCAAATAAACCCAATCGTCCACCTCAAACTCTAAGTCTCTTCTCCTAACATCGGTATCGGATTTCTCACAACTTTGTGCTGTTTTCAACCTTTCTTAAATGATCTTCAATTTCTCCATATCTTGATGAACAAAGTCCGGTCCTATTAACCTAGATTCACCACTTCAAACCATCCAATAGGAGATCTACATCTTATCCGATAAAGCGCCTCATAAGGAGCCATCCGGATGCTAGAGTGTTAACTGTTGTTGTAAGAAAACTCAATGAGAGGTAAGTGATCATCCCAATTATCCTAGAAATTGATCACACACGCCCTCAACATATCCTCTAAAGTCTGAATCGTACGCTCTGCTTGACCATCAGTCTGAGGATGGAAAACAGTACTCAAATTTACCTTCGAACCCAAACTTTTCTGGAAGAATTCTGTGGTGAATTGCGCACCTCTATCTGAAATGATGAATACCGAAACTCCATGAAGTATGACTACCTCTTGAATATATAATCTGGCATAATCTTCTACTAGATAGGTAGTCTTTACCGGTAAGAAATGGGTTGATTTAGTCATTCGATCTACAATCACCCAAATCGAATCATGCTGCCTGCGAGACCGCGACAAACCAATAATGAAATCCATATTGATCATCTTCCACTTCCATTCCAGAAGGTCTATGTTCTGAGCCAATACCACCGGGCCTCTGGTGCTCTACCTTGACTTGTTGGTAATACGGGCACTTAGCAACGATCTTTGCAATACACTTCTTCATACTACTCCACCAATAGACTTCTCTCAAGTCACGATACATCTTTGTGGAACCCAGATGGATAGAGTATCTAGAGCTATGAGCTTCCTCCATAATCCTCTCTTGGAGTTCATCCACCTTTGGTACACACAATCTACCTTGATACCTCAATACACCATCTCCCCCTTCCCTTGTTCAAAAGCCATCACTTTCTGCCTATGAACATTTGTCTTCAATTCAAGCAAAACAGGATCTTGGTCTTGTTTCTCTTTCACTTCAGACATTAGTGATGATTCAGCCCCATTCATCACCACTACTCCTCCTTCATTGGAATTCATTAACCGGACTCCCAATCGTGCAAGTCTTTGCACGTCTTTGGCTAAATCTTTCTTGCCTTCTTCAACATGGGCAGTACTACCCATAGATAACCTGCTTAAAGCATCAACAACAATAGTAGCCTTACCTGGGTGATAGAGAATACTCATGTCATAAACCTTGAGTAACTCCAACCACCTTCTCTGTCTGAGATTAAGCTCTTTCTGACTGAATACATACTGAAGACTTTTGTGATCGGTGAACACATCAACATGAACACTATAGAGGTAGTGACGCCATATTTTCAAAGCAAACACTACATCAACCAACTCTAGATCATGGGTTGGGTAATTCTTCTCGTGAATCTTAAGCTGTCTGGAGGAATAAGCTATAAATTTGTCATTCTACATCAATACACAACCCAGTCCAACTCTAGACGCATCACAATACACAACAAAGCCTTATGTACCCTCCGGTAAGGTCAACATTGGGCAGTAGTCAACCGTGTTTTCAATTTCTGAAAGCTTTTCTCACAAGCTTCAGACTATTGAAACTTCGATGTCTTCTTAGTCAACTTTGTCAACAAGGATGAAATAGATGAGAACCCCTCGATGAACCTTCTATAATAACCAGCCAACCCTAAGAAACTCCTAATATCAGTTGGAGATATGGGTCTGGGCCAGTTCTGCACTACCTCAATCTTCTGAGTGTCAACTTGAATCTCTTCACAAGAAACTATGTGGCCTAAGAACGCCACTGACTCAAGCGAAAACTCACACTTGGAAAATTTGGCATACAACTCTCTATCTCTGAGAGTTTGAAGGACTACTATGAGATGACTAACATGATCTTCCTCATTCCTTGAATAAATTAAAATGTCATCAATGAACAAGATAACAGACATATCAAGATAAGGCTTAAACACTCTGTTCATAAGATCCATGAACGCTGCAGGAGAATTCATCAAACCAAAAGACATGACTAGAAACTCATAATGACCATAGCGGATCCTGAAAACTGTCTTTGGAATATCACTCACTCTTACTCTCAACTGATGATAGCCCGATCTGAGGTCTATCTTAGAAAACCAAGTGGCACCCTGAAGTTGATCGAAAAGATCATCAATTCTCGGAAGGGGATACTTATTCTTTATAGTAACCTTGTTCAACTGACGGTAATCAATACATATTCTAAGAGAACCATCTTTCTTCCTCACAAATAAGACCAGAGCGCCCCAAGGTGAGACACTTGGTTGACTGAAACCTTTATCAAGAAGGTCTTTCAACTCAGCTGGAGACATTCTATATGGCGAAATAGAAATAGGTCGAGTATCAGGAAGAATATCTATAATGAAGTCTATTTCTCTCTCAGGAGGGACTCCGAAAAGATCATCTGGAAAGACCTCTGGAAACTCACTCACAACTGGAACTGACTGAATAGGCGGTGTCTCAACACTAGAGTCATTAACTCGGACTAAGTGATAGATGCCCTTGGAAACTAACTTTCTAACCTTAAGGTAAAAAATAAAACGACCCTTAGGCACTACTGAACTACTCCTCCACTCAATAGCTGGCTCATTAGGAAACTGCAACTTAACTACTCGAGTTCTACAATCAACTGAGGCATAACAAGCATGAAGCCAGTCCATACCTAGAATAACATCAAATTCCACCATATCTAACTCGACTAAGTCAGCCATAGTGTCCCTGTGATTGACAAAAATGGTACAATCCTGATGAAATCTCTCAGCTAGAATAGACTCACCAACAGGTGTGGAAACACTAAAGGTCTCAAGATGTTGCTCGGGAAGAATATCAAAATTCATAGCAATATATGGAGTCACAAAAGATAGACTCACACCTGGATCTAGCAATGCATATACATCAAAAGTAAAGACTTTGATCATACAATGAAAACATCTAGTGAATTCTCTTGCTCTTGGCGACTGGTGATAGCATACAGACGGTTTGCTCCTCCGCCTGTACCTGAAGTAGCTCCTCTAGGTGTAGCTCTATCTGGCGGAGCCGCTGAAGAAGATTGGGCTCTATTGCCCCCATTACCATTACCCTGCCTGTTCTTAGGGCTCTCTGTCATGAAGTGACCTGTCTGACCAAACTTGAAGCAACCAGTGGAGCCATCACGACACGCTCCTGGGTGGTTCCTACCACACTTAGCACATGCAGGAGTCCAATTACCTCACTGTGCCACACTACCTTGAGATTGTGCAGGTCTAGCTCTGAAGTTATGAGAATTCTAATTCTTAAACTCACCTCTGTTCCTTGGTGAAGGTGCACTAGCAGATGATGGAGCAGGTCCAGTTGGCTTTTGTTGAAATGATGACCAGTTCGCATTACCCTTATGTTGTCCGGACTCATTACTTATTGTCTTAACCTTCTTGTTTCGGAACTCTTCTCTATCTCTTAGCTTATATTCCTCAACCAGTTGCACATGGATCATAAGCCTTGCTATGTCCATGTCCCCTATCAGCATCACAGCTTTACCCTCTTTTCTTGACAGACGAGACAACACAGACACAAACAAGCTCATCATGTTCCTCATATCAATAATCATTTCCAGAGCATAATGGGACAGTTGAGTGAACTTGAGGCTATACTCATGCACACTCATGGATTCCTGCTTCAAGTTAAGGAATTCTCTTACCTTAGCCTCCCTCAGCTCACGGGGAAATAAACTCCCCAAGAAGGCCTCTTCGAACATGGCCCAGTTCACAATTGGTGAACCCTTAGCTATACTCTTCTTCCGTTGGTCGTACTAGACTCTAGCAACACCCTCCAGTTGGTATGCATCTAGTTCCACACGCTCAATATCTGCAACATGCATCACCTCAAACACTTTCTGCAACTCTTCCAAATTTTTCCGGATCCTCAGTGACACTTGAACTGGTGAAGTCTGGAGGATTCATCCTCAAGAACTCACGGATCCTGGATGTATCAGTCACATCCTATCGATTGCCTCTTTGTTGCACAGCTTGGTTGGTCACAACTTGACACCGGATAACATTCCGAAACTCAGCGTTCGTGACCTCTCCTTGGGGTTGCAGTTCTAGTGCATTGGGGACCCCTTTATCCTGAGGATCAACATTTCTCTTAGCAGGACGACCTCGAACAACTCTCGTGGAGGCTTGATCTGAAAGATACGCACAAGCACGAATTAGAAAGAAACTTTTATAGAGTTGAACTCTATCGCATGAAAAGAGTATGAAAAGAATGAGATATTTCCTAAATATCGTATCAACGAAGCGCCTCTTGATGACCCTGGTTACCTGTATCTGCATCATAAAAGATGCAGGCCAAATGGCGTTAGTACATGGAATGTACGAGCATGCAAGGGGAACTCTAAAGCACAGACATAAGCTTGAACTTGATAAAAAGGAAGAATATACTCACCTCATCTCAACTCAACTCAAAGATACTCAAACTCAGAAGTACTCAACTCATGTCAATATAAAAGCAACAATAAGGATGCATTATAAAGAAAGCTTTTAAAACAGTTGATAATAACTCAATGTATTTAAGAATACAATAATAACTCTTTTACTCTTATTTGGGAGATTCTCTAATCGACAACTATCACTATGAGCTATGTGATGATACATCGTCTCACCCAAGCTGCCAGAGCTGTCCTATACCTTGCCGGAGTATAAGACATCCTCAACAAAGTGGATCCACTAATCTATGCTTAAAAAATAATAAGGAATCATCTAAAAAGTATGACCCTTTCTACCCGCATTAGCATATATGGTTTATAAAGACTTTGAGTTGTCTGAACTCCTCTCCATATTGGTGCTCAATACTACTCCCAATAATATAACTCATGCTCATATGTTTAAAACATTTCCTCATAAACTTTGAGATTATTACTCAAAAGGGTTCTCTTAAAAGAGATAGTGCTCAAAAACTCCTCATGAACTCATTTGAAAATCAAAGTTTCCTCTTATTTTAAATGTAAAAACATTTACTCTTGGGATTACTTAGTTTCCATATATTCATTTCGAAAAATGAAACTCAACTCTCCTCATTCTCATACTCAAGTACTCAAGTCTTAAAACAAGTGTTAAAGGTTTGCAGACACTTCTCAAATGACTCAAAAGACTTCCTCGAACTTTACTCTTAACTCTATCTTGAATTTGAATTATGAATTAAAGAGTTATGACTTGTATATGCATGATCTCTCAAGGATTAATGAAGATTTTAAATGTGGATATCAAGTAGAGAACATAGGTACGATTCGAGAGAACGCACACAGAAAGAGGGACGGAAGGGTAGGGGACCTGGCGACCCAGGTGCACTCAGTGGCGCGGGGCGCCAACCCCTAAACTACAGAAGGTGGTTTGGGGCGCACTGATTGGAGCGGCGCCCCACCCCTATACTCAGATTTTTGACGAATTTTCTTGCTTCGATTTCATGTCTAACTCCCCTAGAATCAAACGATTTCCCTCAAACTCTTTTGGATTCTTAGACCCAACATGATTACAACGAAATCCACTCTAAATTACTCAAGAACAATACTCAAACACAAGATCCTCATCGCAAGAACTCAACAAAACCTCATATCAAAGAATGAAACATAAACTTCAAGAAACTCATCAAGAACTCAATATACCCAAATATTATGGATGAAATTCGTAAAAAAAACTCATGATTGGGGTGTGGGTGAATGAACCCATCAATATGAAAGCCTACATACCTCGTGAGGATTGAATCCTTGGTGAAATCCCTTGACGATTACAAGAAAATCTTGAACGCTTGAATTTTTTCTCCCTTTTTCTCTTCTTGAACTTTTTCTAAAAGCCTAAACGTATTTTAGAATTGTGAAAAATGATCTAAGTCAGTTTAGACCCCTAAAATATTACTAAAAATGAGTTAGCCTAGTGGTGTAAGGAAAAGATCAAAATACCCCTCATTAATTCGGATGAATTTCCTTAATCGGACAGGCTGAACTCAAATGGGTATATCTCCCTCATCCGAACTCGAAATTTAGCAAACTCGGTGGCGTTGGAAAGGGGACTAAAATATCATTCATTTGATATATTATGGGTCACCTAACTCATCATGTGCTGAAAGTTATGGTTGTTTGAAGTTGACCCAAAACTCATAATTGAAGACTAACTTGCAAAAATCTCAAATTAGCTCTTTCCAATTTTTTTCTTGCTAAAATTAGTTCTTTCTAAGACCGAGGTGTTACACATAAAACCCCTAAAACCATTGGCCACAATTAAAATTACTTAATATAATATTAATAAGGCTAAAGTAATATAAGGTAATAATATGTAATAAATTCTTTCGACCCTCTTTAATAATACATATAAAGAATTTCAAATATGATTCTTATACTTTTTAAGATAATAAAGATATTTTATCAACAATCTCCCATATATCTTAAAAAGAATATTAAGTAATAATATAATAATAAAATATATAAAAGATAATTATCAATGGGATTTTCAAAAGAAAGAATAATGCGTCGAATCTGGTGTCTCGTAGACTGATATACCGTGATTTTACGGTATTTTTGATGCGTTTCACTTGGATTTTGTGTGTGTCTTGGGCTATTTTGTTGCTAGGAATAATGTTTTGTGTATAATTCTTATAGGAAATAGGCTTGGATGCGGTTGATGAAGATGCGAGCTGAAAAGTGCAGAAGTAGCCACGAATGGGCAGTTGTAGGTCTTGGTCTGGGAGTTGAGTTCCAGTACTCAGTCCTCGGAGTGTCAGGACGGACCGTAGTCCAGTCCACGGACCGTAGGTGATGCATCGTAGGTGGAAGATCAGGGAAGTCTGACCAAGTGTGGAACCACGAAGCAGACGACGGACCGTAGGTCAACCCACGGCCTAGCCTACAAATCCGTCGATGGTGATCTGGGAGTTGAAGGTTCCAGTACCTGATTATTTTGTCCAAGTGTTGAGCCACAGAAGGATACTTATGGACCGTAGGTCGACCCACGGTATGTAGGTCAAGGCCTCGACAGAAACCTCATTTCAGCAGTTTATTTCCTTATTTTGTTTCCTGTTTAAATTAGGATTTGTTTTCTATAAATAGGAGTTGTAATCCTCATTTTTGGGGGTTAGACATTATTGTATACTTCTAAGTTTTGTTCTTTGGGAATTAATTTGCAAACTCTTAGCAATTAACTTTCCGGATTTCATTTTATACAATTTTTACTTTGAAATTCAATTGAAGATTTCGGGTTTCATCTATTCTAACTGTAAGTTCATGAATTCTTTTAACTCAATTATGAATTGTGAACTCTCAAGCATGAGTAGCTAAATTCACAACTAGGGTTGTGGGAACCATGAGCAATTAACAAAGTATGAATAATAATTAAGTAATTCTTGAATAGTGTTTATGCATGTATTGTTAATCCTTTCGCTTAGAAGTCTTTTGAACGGTGCGCAACGTTAGAACTCACATCGTTCTACTTGCCGGACCAAGGAGGTAGTGAATGAGAAAAGGATTAAACAACAGAGATTTAGTGGATGCTATCTAATAGTTTGATGTCAATTAGAGTGAGGGTGAAAACTAAACTACATTGATATGACGACTAATCTGGGGTAAAGGTAAGGGTTAGTAAAGCACACACCCGTAGACGGACCAAGTTGCGTGGTGAAATTCCCTACTTGGAGGACCAATCACTTACGGATACCTAACTTACCAACTTTGCATGTAAAACACTAGAAAAGGATTACTATTATTAGGATTACCGCGTTAAGAGCTTGTGGGGAACACATATACCCTAATTTCATTCTCATATTGATAACTCAAAGTCTAAATTTTGTTTACTTGTTACTTAAGCATTAGAATTTGTTACTTACTTACAAAATCCCCCCTGTTTACTTTCCTCAGAAATAATTTGACTAAACATATATAATTGTGAGTTAAAGTTAAGTCTAAACCATATTCCTTGTGGGATCGACCCCAACCTACAAGTTGGGTTGTTTACTTGATAACGATCACTTATACTTTTTTAGGGAGGTGTAATTTGAGTGTATCAAATTTTGGCACCGCTGCCGGGGAATTTGGATTTTAGATTAAGTTTAACTACATTATTGAACTTTAGTCAAGTATTTACTAATTTTATGTTTTTGTTTTGTTTTTATTTTCTACAGGTTTCTTTTCTAGTGTATGCCAAGTACACGGAGTCGAGGCGAACCATTGACCCCCTATGATCCAGAGTTGAGTAAAACCTTGAGAAAAATTAATAATCAAGGGGTTCACAATAATCCTAATGGAGAGGGTCAAGGAGATGGAGCTGGGTTGCAACCTCCAGGGGTCAGGAATGTGCCCGCTCAGGTTCATGGTGGTAATTTAATTAGTAATGCAGAAAGGGTCTAAAATCCGCCAGCACCGAGGTTTCGTGAGCATTACAGGGCTGATTATTATGCGATTGGATCAAATGGGCCTATTGTTCTTCCGCCTCTACCTCCAGGTCATACATTTGTGGTAACCAGCAGTCTGATATAGATGCTTACGGTGAGAGGGTTGTTTGTTGGCTTGGCTTCAAAAGATCCATACGCTCATATGGTGAAATTGTCTAGTGTTTGCAAAAGTTGTGTTGGACGACCGGAGTTAGATATGGATGTCATAGGTCTGAGGGTCTTCCCACTATCATTGTCTGGCGATGCTGCTGTGTGGTTTTCTGAGTTACCATACAATTCGATCTATACATGGGATCAAATGCACAAGGTGTTCACAGCAAGATACTTTTCGGTGTCCAAGAAGTTAAATCATAAAGATAAACTGAACAACTTTACTGCATTACCAGGAGAGTCAATAAGCAGTTCTTGGAGATAGGTTCACTGGGTTTATTAGAAGTGTTCCGAATCACCGCATAGATGATGAGTCTTTAAAGGAGTATTTCTATAAAGGACAGGATGACAATGGAAGAGCTGTGTTAGAAACAATCGTTGGAGGATCATATTGTGAATGCACTTTTGAGAAGATCAACGAAAAGCTTGAGAGGATTTTCCAAAACAACAAAGCCTGGAGCACTAGAAAAGCTAATACTGGAAGGAGCACGTTCGCTGTCCAAACTGCGCCCAACCAAGCTAATGATGACATTTGGGAAGAGATGGCTCATATGAGAACAAAATTGGGTTTGGTACTAAAACATGTGAGTGGTAGTGTGGAAAAAGTGAATGTTGTGAATTATCTGACTCGATCTCCACCACCGCCAGTTGAAGAGTGCTACTATGAGGAGGATGTGAATTTGGTGAATGATCAGACGGGGGATTTCCGAACCAATGCCCAAGGTTCCAACACAGATAATTGGCGCCAAGTTTGAAACTATGGAAGCTACAACCGTGAGGGTAACTATGTCCGGGATGGGGACTGCAATCGTGACAACAACTACAACTGGAACAACTATGGCAATAGGAATGATAAGGTTAAACCCTAAGTTCTTCCTGGTAATAGAGAGGGTGGTAATAGTATGTCACGCATTGAGGATATGATGCAAACGATGATGAAGAGGTTTGATGCACTGATAAAAATGTGAAAGAGATGCAAAATGACTTATCTAGAATCGGTCAAAAAGTTGATGCCCATGCAGTGTTGATCAAGCAACTTGAGTAGCAGTTTAGTCAGTTGTCCACTACTGCGAACCCACGTCAGCCTGGCACACTTCCTAGAAACACCATCCAGAATTCGAAAAATGATGGGCATTGTATGGCAGTCACCACTCGCGAAGGAAAATAGACCATTGACCCACCCATGCCGTATGAGGTTGAACAAGTGATAGAGAAGGATGAGGATGAGATTGAGGTTACCTAAGTGCCAAAAGATGATATTGCAAATGAAGCTGAGGTGACCCAAAAAGTAGTTCCCATGCCTAGACCTCCACCTCCATTCCCACAGAGATTGGTGAAAAAGACTGAAGAGGGTAAATACCGCAGGTTCATAACTATGTTGAAGCAACTGTCCATAAATGTCCCGTTGATAGAAGCTTTGGAACAAATGCCTGGGTATGCTAAATTCATGAAAGACTTGGTGATAAAAAAGAGGGCTGTTAGTTTTGAGAATGATGAGAGGATGCAACATTGCAGTGCTATCGCTACTAGGTCACTTGTACAAAAGAAAGAGGACCCTGGAGCTTTCACTATTCCTTGTACCATTGGTATGTTACACTTTGCGAAAGCTTTGTGTGACTTGGGTGCCAGCATTAATTTGATGTCATTGTCTATCTACAAAAAGTTGGATTTAGGGGCTCCAAAACCGACTGCGATGCGGCTACTCATGGCCGATAGAACTGTGAAGAAGCCCATTGGTGTTCTCCAAGATGTCCTTGTGAAAGTGGAGTCGTTCATCTTTCCAGCGGATTTTGTGATACTTGATTGTGAGGTTCCCATCATCTTAGGGAGACCATTCCTTGTTACTGGGTGTGCCTTAGTCGATATGGAGAGAGGGCAGATGAAATTCCGACTAAATAATGATGAGGTAACTTTTAATATCTGTAGGTCTATGAAGCAGGAAAGTGATCTTAAGTCGGTATCGGTGGTGAATCATATTGTGGAAAGAGGTTCTGAAGTGTCTATTGAAGAGAGGTTGGGTGTTGATGCACTGGCAGCGGTAATGATGAATTTTGATGGTGATGTTATTGAAGACTATGATGAATTGGTTGCCGCACTTGATAGGTTCGAATTTCGTTCCAAACCAAAAAAATTGGAGTTAGATATGAAGAATCGTGAATCCTCTCCTGCAAACCGTCTGTGGAAGAGACTCCAAAATTGGAACTCAAGGCTCTACTATCCCACTTGAGGTATGTATTCTTGGGGAGAGATAGCACTTTACCGGTAATCATTGCTGCAGATTTGAGCGAGGAGCAAGTTAAGGCCTTGTTTTCTGTTTTGAAAAGGTTCAAGAGGGCTATTGGATGGACTATTATGGATATTATAAGTATTCCACCGGGCATTTGTTCTCACAAAATCCAACTCATGCCGGACAGTAAGCCAAGTATTGAGCACCAAAGGAGACTGAATCCCCCTATGCAAGAGGTTGTGAAAAAAGAGATCATTAAGTGGTTGGATACTGGAGTCATATATTTCATTGCTGATAGTAGTTGGGTTTGTCCTGTTCAGTGTGTGCCCAAGAAAGGGGGAATCACCGTGGTTCCAAATGCTAAAAATGAGCTTGTTCCAATGAGGTTGGTGACTGGTTGGAGAGTGTGTATGGACTGCCACAAGCTAAATGCATGGACAGAGAAAGACCAGTTCCCTATACCGTTCATGGATCAGATGTTGGATCGTCTCGCTGGTAAGGGTTGGTATTGTTTTCTAGATAGGTATTCGGGATACAATCAAATCTCCATAGCGCCGGAAGACAAAGAGAAGACCACCTTCACGTGTCCTTATGGGACTTTCGCCTTCAAAAGGATGCCATTTGGGTTATGTAATGCTCCAACGACCTTCCAGTGTTGTATGATGTCGATATTTTTAGATATGGTGGATGACACTATTGAGGTATTTATGGATGATTTCTCTATGGTAGGTGACTCTTTTGATGGTTGTTTGATGCATCTGGCCGAGGTACTGAAATGCTGTGAAGAGTGCAATCTTGTGCTAAATTGGGAAAAGTGCCACTTCATGGTGAAAGAGGGTATAGTTCTGAGTCATCGGATTTCGCAAAAAGGTATTGAGGTTGATCAAGCCAAAGTTAAGGTAATAGAAAATCTTCCACCACCCATCTCTATCAAAGGTGTTTGGAGTTTTCTTGGGCATGCAGGTTTCTACCGGAGGTTCATAAAAGATTTCTCAAAAATATCACACCCATTGTGCAAACTACTCGAAAAGGAGTGTAAGTTTGATTTTGATGATGCTTGTCTGAGAGCATTTGGAGAGTTGAAAGCCAAGTTAACTTCTGCACCTATCATTATTTCACCGGATTGGGGACAACCTTTTGAAGTTATGTGTGATGCGAGCGGGGTGGCGCTTGGGGTAGTATTAGGATAGAGGCGAGAGAAGATTCTTCATCCGATTTACTATGTCAGCAAAGCTCTGAATGTGGCTCAAAAGAACTATACTGTGACTGAACAGGAACTCCTTGCTGTTGTTTTTGCATTCGAAAAATTTAGGTCCTACTTGCTTGGTTCTAAGGTCATAGTGCATACTGACCATTCTGCATTAAGGTATCTGATGGCTAAAAAGGATGCAAAACCGAGGTTGATTAGATGGGTGCTTTTGTTGCAAGAGTTCGAGTTTGAGGTGAAAGATAGAAAGGGGACAAAAAATCATGTTGCCGATCATTTGTCCAGATTAGAGGAGGAAGCTATGATCAAGTTTGAGGATGGAATTGAGATTAATGATGCATTCCCTGATGAACAAGTATTGTCTACTTCTTATGATCTTATCCCTTGGTTCGCAGATTTTGCTAACTACCTGGCAAGTGATTTGGTTCCGTCGGATTTGTCATTCCACCAAAGAAAAAAATTCATGTCTGATGTGAAGAAATTCTTTTGGGATGAGCCTTACTTGTTCTGTATTTGTGCTGATGGGATTATTCATCGTTGTGTGCCCGAGGTTGAGATGATGAGTATACTAGAGGCGTGTCATTCATCGCCTGTTGGTGGGCACCATAGTGGTATCCGAACTGCTCATAAATTTTTGCAGTGTGGGTATTACTGCCCTACCATCCACCAAGATGCTCATGATTTCGTTAAGTCTTGTGACCGTTGCCAAAGAGAAAGAGGAATTTCAAAGAAGCAAGAGCTACCTATGAATTCGATATTGGTGATTGAGTTATTCGATGTCTGGGGCCGTGACTTCATAGGTCCATTTGTAAGTTCGCATGGGATGAAGTATATTCTTGTTGCGGTTGACTATGTATCGAAATGGGTGGAGGCAATGGCGCTTTCAAACAATGAGGGAAATAGTGTCACCGCATTCCTGAAAAAGAGTATCTTCTCCAGATTTGGTACACCTAGGGCAATTATCAGCGATGGAGGTTCTCACTTTTGTAACAAGTTGTTCAAGGCGTTGCTTGATAAATATGGAGTTCGTCACAATGTAGCTACTCCTTATCATCCGCAGTCTAGTGGGTAAGTTGAGGTGTCAAATAGAGAGATAAACCAAATCCTTGCAAAGACTGTGAACGTTATTGGTCAAGAAGGCTTGATGATGCTCTATGTGCCTATCGCACCGCATTCAAGACTCCCATAGGCATGTCCCCCTACCAACTTGTATATGGGAAGTCATGTCATTTGCCCGTAGAGCTAGAGCATAAAGCAATATGGGTGCTAAAGAAGTTGAATTTGGATTGGGGCGCCTCATCGAGTCAAATACTGAATGACATGAATGAGCTTGATGAGTTTCGCCTAAAATCATATGAAAGTTCAGCCTTGTACAAGGAGAAGATGAAAAAGTACCATGATCAGAAGATTGAAAAGCTTGAATTTGTTGTTGGTGATCTGGTGCTCTTATTCAACTCAAGGTTGTGGTTGTTTCTTGGCAGCTCAAGTCCAAGTGGACCGGGCCATTCATAGTAACTCAAGTATTTCCACATGGAGCGGTTGAGCTCGAAAATAAGGAAGGGACGACGTTCAAGGTGAACGGACAGAGGATAAAAGTGTACTTGGGGAAATCTGAGAGTGTACAAGAAGTGATAGAGGCATATTATCTTGATGAAGTCTGAGTAATCAAGATGTCTGCGTTGTGCCGCGACGTTAAATCAAGCGTTGCTTGAAAGGCAACCCAAGATGTACAATCTAGCCAACTATAGGAGTTTCTTTTCGATATAGGATTTTTATTCTTTCTTTTTGATTTTGTAGCTCTTTTAGATATGTGTTTATTTTTATAATTAGTGTTGGCTAGATATAGAATAGGGTTTGTTCTAAAAAGTGTCCAGAAAATGTAAAAAGAAAATCCAAATGGTTGCTACGTGTGTAGGGACGACAAGGCAATATCTGCAGAAAAGGTTGTGCAGTGGTCTACGGGCCCCATCGATGGTCTGTTGGTCAATCCACGGACCGTGGATGGCGTCCGTAGATCCCAGGTAAGTTTTCTAATATTTTCTAAGTGTCAGAGTGACCCACGTACCCGATCGACGGACCGTAGGTCGACCCACGGACGATCGACGGGGTTTAGTGGGTCCAGGTTAGGGTTTCTGCCTGACCCGACCCGAACCCCAAATTAATATAACCCTTCATTTTCAAATTCATTTCCCACTTCCATTTTCTCCCCCAACCGATTTAAACCTTCCACTTACCCATATTCTTCCATTAATAACCCCCCAAATCACTCCCAAACTAATCTAAATCAATTCCAAATCCCATATCTCCCCTCTTCTCTCCCAAATCATTCCAACACTTCCATTTTCTTCCCCAATGCTTTCAAAGTCCGGGTTCGATGTCGAAGGATAGAAAAGGTACAAGGATTTCATTGCACTAACACACTCACCAACTTCGATTCTCTTGTAAGGTAAGCGATTTCAAAATAACTTTGAACTTGTCATTGTTTATCATTTGAAATCACGAAGTTGAACTTAACCTTGGGTTGTTATTTTACTTTGTTAACATGTTGAATTGTAGTTTAGAAACACCCTTGGAATGATGGTATGTGACTGTGTAGTTAATTAAAATCAACTAAAATAGATTGATAGGTCTAATTGGAAGTTTTGACTTAGGGTTCATTGCTTCGGTATGTTAAAAAGTTGAATTATGTGTAATCGAAACCCTAAGGATGATGAACTACCATATATTTTGTTGAAATGCATGATTAGACTTAGTGTGATTGATTGTTTGTTGAAATTGTGGTTTGTACAAAAGTTGAAGGGTCTGCCTGGCACAGAACTGATCAATGAGCCCCACCCACGGACCGTAGGTCAACCTACAGACCGTAGGTCGGGGTCCGTGGATCAGTAGCACACACGAAATTGGTTAAGTGCAGAACCACGATGTGGACTACGGTCCGTCGTTTGATCGATGAACCGTTCTGCACATTCGTGGTTCCTCATCTGGAACCCAAACATGTAATCTCCTGACCTACGGAGGGGACCCACGGACCGTCGTTCCATCGACAGACCATAGGTACCCACCGTGGGTCACAAGTTCAACTACTACCTGAATTTTTTTTGATTTTTTGTCTGGGTCTGAATCTTGTTCTAAAATTAATCCATGAGTCTTATTGCCTTGTTTTGGTACTAACTAGTCTTCCACAGGTACCATGGCCCCTAAACAAGCATCAGTATACGCCAAGAAAGGCAAGTCCAAGTCTATTGCCCCTTCCCGACGCTTGTTGGATGAGGAAATCGATCAAGAGTACATCCCACCTAACACTAGAGTCTCCCCCACTGCCCCCCACACTACTAGGCGATCCCAATAGGTTATCTCTACCAGTGACGAGGTCGAGGTCACTGCCCCCCAGTCTGAGGAGGGGGCCACATATACCGGCTCTGAGTCGCAGTCCGGCTCTAGTTCTAGCGGCAGTCCCATTTCTTCATCTGATGCCGATAGCTCAGGCGACATCCCGGTACCTACCAGAGTTGAGCCTGCCCCCAATACCGATGAGCCGAACAGATGGTGCATTACAGGCCAGTACCAGTTATATGAGAATGGCACTATGTTGAATGAACACCGGAGGATGGCTAGGACCGTTACTGAGGAGCGCAGGGTCCTTACAGGCAGCCTCCACACTACACTAGTTATTGAGGAGCTCTTCAGGAGGCACATATGTGAGTGGATGGCATGGAGCCCCGGGAACTACAACGAGGAGATGAGCAGAGAGTTCTATGCCTCTTATACTACCACCGTCCAGAATTTCATCTCTAAATGGGCCAAGCCCGTAGCTCAGCCCCCACTCCAGATGAATTTGGTGCAGAACTTCCCTGTGGACATCTCTGAGACCACTATCCGCCGGTTCATCTATGGCCCTGCCCACACTCTGCCAATTAATACAGCAGCGTATGACTACATGATGGGCATCGTTCAGAGTGGGGCATTTCATAGAGATGCCAAGCCCGAGTCCAGAAGCTGGAGACACAGATGGCCACCTTGCTGCAGCATATGAGGTCGTGGATGCAGTGCTCTATTGAGGATTTTGAGGCAAGGATGGAGCAGATGATGGATCGGAAGATTCAGGCCGTTCATAACCGCCTGGATGATTTTGAGTTGAGAGTCTTGGAGAGGCCTGCTCCTACCATAGATGTGACCACCTTTCATACGGAGTTGGCAAGCCTCTGTGCTGATGTTGATGCGCTCCTAGCCCCTACTGAGACTGTACCAGAGGCTACCCCTACAGCGGAGGAGGATGATATGGTGATGACTTCCCTATTTGGCGATGTTATGCCACCACCAGACTTTTCCCGTGCTGCTGGGAAGCGCCACCACTCCGACCACACTTCCGATGCTGATGAGGCACGAAGATTGAAGAAGAAGGAGCGCCAGCAGTTGGAGATGGCCCAGAGGGAGTTTATACTTGATGAGGAAAGGAGACAGCAGCGGGGCCCGTGAGGTAGATTTTGGCCTATCTGGCATTCCAAGCACTACTGATGGTGCTCCCATAGTTGGTGAGGGTGCTACTGATGGCGTCCCTAGTGTTGATCCAGCGGGTTCGGGGAAACCGGATCCACCAGCCTCTTGATGGGTTTTCGGAGCATTTGCACCACAGGTTTGCTTCACCCTATGCTTTACTTTTTATTTTTGTGCATTGAGGGCAATTGCACCTTATTTTATTAGGGGTGGGGTAAATGGATTTTGAATAATAGGGTGAAGTCTGAGTAACCCAACTCATAATCCTCCTTTGGGGTTTTCCTGCCTGTGTTCTTTTCCCCCAAGGGACTGTTTACTTTTATGTTGAACCGGCATGCTTAGGATATTGTATGTGTAGAAGTAAGTAGAAGAATGAAATGTGTTGGATCTTCATATGACATGATAAGGAACCGGTAGGATAGCATGACTTAAGCTAAAACTTGAACTGGGTAATTCAATAATCCGATAATGCAACAATGTGCCAAGTGTGTGTGAGAAAAGTTTGAATGTTCATACGGTATGTGCCAATCTAGAACTTACCCCGTTGGTCCTGCTAAGATAATCTAGGCTAGAAGTTGGGAAATGATCATAGACCCTTGTTCAATTAAGTCCACTCAAGCCTAAAATGATTCAACCAAAAGAAATAAATGTTCCCTTTGATCCAAATGTTTGAGCCTAATGTAGACCAATTCTTTCAATACACCTAAATTCACCTTCCCTAAAATAATTGTCTTGGACCTGGTCCCTCCTTGGACATGTGCACCTTGACTTAGGCCAAAAGCCTAAGTTGAGGGTGGCTAATTCAAAAAGTTACCTTAATCTTGTTCCTGGTCCGACATCAGATATTGTGCACCTCAACTCATGCAAAATGCATAAGTTGAGGGTGGCTATAAAAAAGGAAACCAGAAGAAAAAGGGTATGAAAAGAGTTTGGTGTAAAAGAAAGGAAAAGAAAAGAAAAGAAAAGATAGAAAAAGATGTGATTGAAGTCAAAAGAAACAAAAAGAGCAATGAAAAAGATGCTGAACAAAACAAAGAAAAAAGAAGAATGTGAAAAATAAGAGCGATAAAGGCAAAATCACATCTGTGCTGAGAAGAGTCAAGGGAAAGATCAGAAAATAAAAAGATGTCAAGAATTTGTTGAGAAAAGAGGTAAAAAGCCAATGTAATGTCAAGGAGGGCAGAAAGTCACTAAAAAGTACCCAAATGTACCCTACCTGACCCTGAGCCTACATTACAAGCCAAGAAAGTCCTATAGTGATCCTAGTAACTAGTTTGGAGAGTCTATGCCATGAAAATAAGGGCAAGCCTATGGTATTGAGCACTAACTGTACTTGAAGTCACTTCTGAGTGTGAGTGTTGAATGAATCCTTAAATTTTAAATTTATATCTATTATGTGGAAAAAGGATTTCTTTTGAAGTGAGGGCACTAGTTACATTGTTGGAGAATTGGTACCTTGGTGATTGTGAAAAGTGTATGTTGTGGTGTCTATTAGTCGATCTATGTCATGTTTTGATCCGCATGAGTTAGCTTGTTGAGTCTAGATGAAAATATTTGCACTAATGTGATGGAATTGATTGAGAAAGCCATGTGATTGCTTGAGTTTGTATGTCTGCTTCTACATAAATGTCGTTAAGAGTTTAGTGTGTCGCTTGAGGACAAACAACAAGTTTAAGTTGAGGGTGTTGATATACCGTGAGTTTACGGTGTTTTTGATGTGTTTCACTTAGAGTTTGTGTGTGTCTTGGGGTATTTTGTTATTAGGAATAATGTTTTGTGTATAATTCTTGCAGGAAATAGGCTTGGATGCGGTTGATCAAGATGCGAGCTGAAAAGTGCAGAAGTAGCCACCCACGGACCGTAGGTCCAACGACGGGCCGTGGATGGACAGTCGTAGGTCCTGGTCTGGGAGTTGAGTTGCAGTATCAGTCCACGTAGTGCCAGGAGGGACCGTAGTCCAGTCCACAGACCGTAGGTGATGCATCGTAGGTGGAAGATCAGGGAAGTCTGACCAAGTGTGGAACCACGGAGCAGACGACGGACCGTAGGTCGACCCACGACCCGTCCTGCACATCCGTCGATGGTGATCTGGGAGTTGAAGGTTCCGGTACCTGATTATTTTGTCCAAGTGTTGAGCCACAGAAGGAGACCTACGGACCGTAGGTCGACCCACGATCTGTAGGTCAAGGCGTCGACAGAAACCGCGTTTCAGCAGTTTATTTCCTAATTTTGTTTCCTGTTTAATTTAGGATTTGTTTTCTTTAAATAGGAGTTGTAATCCTCATTTTTGGGGCTTAGACATTATTGTATACTTCTAAGTTTTGTTCTTTGGGAATTAATTTGCAAACTCTTAGCAATTAACTTTCCGGATTTTGTTTTATACAATTTTTAGTATGAATTCAATTGAAGATTTCGGGTTTCATTTATTCTAACTGTAAGTTCATGAATTCTTTTAACTCAATTATGAATTGTGAACTCTGAAGCATGAGTAGCTAAATCCACAACTAGGGTTGTGTAAACCATGAACAATTAACAAAGTATGAATAATAATTAAATAATTCTTGAATAGTGTTTATGCATGTATTGTTAATCCTTTCACTTAGAAGTCTTTTTAACGGTGTGCAAAGTTAGAACTCGCCTCGTTTCTCCTTGTCGGACCAAGGAGGTAGTGAATGAGAAAAGGATTAAACAACAGAGATTTAGTGGATGCTATCTAATAGTTTGATGTCAATTGGAGTGAGGGTGAAAACTAAACTACATTGATATGACGACTAATCTGGGGTAAAGGTAAGGGTTAGTAAAGCACACACCCGTAGACGGACCAAGTTGCGTGGTGAAATTCCCTACTTGGAGGACCAATCATTTAGGGATACCTAACTTACCAACTTTGCATGTAAAACACTAGAAAATGATTACTATTATTAGGATTACCGCGTTAAGAGCTTGTGGGGAACATATATACCCTAGTTTTCTTCTCATATTGATAACTCAAAGTCTGAATTTTGTTTACTTGTTACTTAAGCATTAGAATCTGTTACTTACTTAAAAAAATCTCCCCTGTTTACTTTCCTCGGAAATAATTTGACTAAACAGATATAATTGTGAGTTAAAGTTAAGTCTAAACCATATTCCTCGTGGGATCGACCCCAACCTACAAGTTAGGTTCTTTACTTGATAACGATCGCTTATACTTCTTTAGGGAGGTGTAATTTGAGCATATCATAGACTATGAACCAGACGTAGATGAAATAAAATTAAACTTACAGAACAAATGGTGAAGTTTAAAACTTCTATGAACCAAAATTTTTGTTTTAAGCTCAGAGTCTTATTCTATCACATTTTACTTGCACAATATTTATCGTTATCGCGGTTTTGCGTTAAGAGGTCATGCGCGTGTCCTGGTATTCATGAATGCTTTAGAAATCTGTCACAATTTCATTAAAGCGGCACCATTCCACACTCATATAGGTTCACCCATCAAGTGTACTCTGCAGAGCAATACACCACCTATAAAAGGATATGGTTATGGATTAAGAGTTCACAACTCAACCTCACTTTCCTTGCAGATTTGCACTATATGCACACCATTATAGATCACAAATGGGACAAAAATTTATAGTGTACAAGATCAATCAATGACTTGTCCATATGAACCTAATTCATGGGATCTCCAATCACATAGGTTGAGTTACCATCATGTTTGTTATACAACTTGACAATAATCTCATTCTAGTTGAAGCTTCATTTATTAATTTTTTCCCCAAAATTTTAGTCAGAGAATTTACCAAATTCACTGACGACTTCACACGATTTATGGATATAATTCCATCTCTTAAGAATGTTCTATTACTCTTTGTCTCAAATTCATGTAATCACTATATGGAGGTTACTTAACCACTTAACATCATTATCAGTCAACTCCATTATATTTAGGTGAGTTTTAAATCATCAACACAATAGATAAACACATATTAAATATTGAATAACATGACCACATAAAGTATGCTACCCCCATATTTCCAAAAGTTCAACTAAGAAAATAATATTTCTATATAATAAGTTCAACCAATATTGGTGCAAGTCGAAATTTTTTGAGGTGTTTTTTTTTGTATATTTATGTATTTTTCTTGATTTTTATATTTTTCGGACATTTACGAAGAAAAATAATTTTTTTTGATTTTTTTCAGACAGTTACGAAAAGAAGTAAAATTTTGATTTTTTTTTTCGTTTCGATATTCTAAAGTCATTGGTGCAAGTCAAAAAAAAATTGAGGTGTTTTTTGTATTTTTCAGACATTTACGAAGAAAAATAAAAATTTTAATTTTTTCAGACAGTTACGAAAAGAAGTAAAATTTTTATCTTTTTTTCGTTTCAATATTCTAAAGTCATTGGTGCAAGACGAATTTTTTTTGAGGTTGTTTTTTGTATTTTTTTTTATGTATTTTACTTGATTTTTATATTTTTCGGACATTTACGAAGAAAATAAAATTTTTGATTTTTTTCGAACAATTACTAAAAGAAGTAAAATTTTGATCTTTTTTCCGTTTCGATATTCTAAAGTCATTGGTGCAAGTCGAAATTTTTTTGAGGTGTTTTTTGTATTTTTTATGTATTTTTCTAGATTTTTCTATTTTCGGACATTTACGAAGAAAAATAATTTTATTTATTTTTTTCAGACAATTAAGAAAAGAAGTAAAATTTTGATTTTTTTTTTGTTTCGGTATTCTAAAGTCATTGGTGCAAGTTGAAATTTTTTTGAGCTATTTTCTGTATTTTCTTGATTTTTATATTTTTCGGACATTTACCAAGAAAAATTAAATTTTGTTTTTTTTCGGACAGTTACGAAAACAAGTAAAATTTTGATCTTTTATTCATTTCGATATTCTAAAGTCATTGGAGCAAGTCAAATTTTTTTTGAGGTGTTTATTGTATTTTTTATGCATTTTTCTTGATTTATATATTTTTCGGACGTACGAAGAAAAACAAATTTTTTGTATTTTTTTGGACAGTTACGAAAGAAGTAAAAAATTTATCTTTTTTCGTTTCGATATTCTAAATACATTGGTGCAAGTGGAAATTTTTTTGAGGTGTTTTTTATATTTTTTTTATGTATTTTTCTTGATTTTTATATTTTTCGGACATTAACGAAGAAAAATATTTTTTTTGATTTTTTTTGGACAGTTACGAAAAGAAGTAAAATTTTGATCTTTTTTTCGTTTCGATATTCTAAAGTCATTGGTGCAAGTCAAAAAAATTTGAGGTGTTTTTTTTATCTTTAATATATTTTTCTTGATTTTTATATTTTTCGGACATTTACGAAGAAAAATAAAATTTTGATTTTTTTCGGACAGTTACGAAAAGAAGTAAAATTTTGATCTTTTTTTCGTTTTGATATTCTAAAGTCATTGGTGCTAGTCAAAAAAAATTGAGGTGTTTTTTCTATTCTTAATGTATTTTTCTGGTTTTTTATATTTTTCGGACATTTACGAAGAAAAATGAATTTTTTGATTTTTTACGGATAGTTACGAAAAGAAGTGAAATTTTGATCTATTTTTCGTTTCGATATACTAAAGTCATTGGTGCAAGTTGAAATTTTTTTGTGATGTTTTTTATTTTATTTTTATGTATTTTTCTTGATTTTTATATTTTTAAAACATTTACGAAGAAAAATTAAATATTTAATTTTTTTCGGACAGTTACGAAAAGAAGTAACATTTTGATCTATTTTTTCGTTTCGATATTCTAAATTCATTGGTGCAAGTCGAAATTTTTTTGAGGTGCTTTTTGTATTCTTTATGTATTTTTCTTGATTTTTATATTTTTCGAACATTAACGAAGAAATATAAAATTTTTGATTTTTGTCGAATAATTGCGAAAAGAAGTAACATTTTGATCCCTTTTTCGTTTCGATATTCTAAAGTCATTGGTGCAAGTTGAATTTTTTTTTTGATTTTATGTATTTTTCTTGATTTTTATATTTTCGGACATTTACGAAGAGAATTAATTTTTTTTATTATTTTTTTCGGACAGTTACGAAAAGAAGTAAAATTTTGATCTTTTTTTCGTTCGATATTCTATAGTTATTGGTGCAAGTTGAAATTTTTTTGAGGTGTTTTGTGTATTTTTTTTAAATGTATTTTTCTTAATTTTTTGGACATTTACGAAGAAAAATAAATTTTTTGATATTTTTCGTGTAGTTACGAAAAGAAGAAAAATTTTGATCATTTTTTTGTTTCGATATTCTAAGGTCATTGGTGCAAGTCAAAAAAAATTGAGGTGTTTTTTGTATTTTTATTTATTTTTCTTGATTTTTCGGACGACTACGAAGAAAAATACATTTTTGATATTTTTCGGGGAGTTACGAAAAGAAGTAAAAAATTTTGGTCATTTATTCATTTCGATATTCTAAGGTCATTAGTGGAAGTCGAATTTTTTTTCGTAACATTAGAATTTTGACTTTCACCAATGACCTTAGAATATCGAAACGAAAAAACTATCAAAATTTTACTTCTTTTCGTAACTACCCGAAAAATATCAAAAATGTTATTTTTCTTCGTAATCGTAAAAAAAAAAAATATATATATATAAAAAAAATACAAAAAACACCTCAAAAAAGTTTCGACTTGCACCAATGAACTTAGAATATCGAAACCAAAAAATGATCAAAATTTTACTTCTTTTCGTAACTACACAAAAAATATCAAAAAAAATATTTTTCTTCGTAATCGTACGAAAAATCAAGAAAAATACATAAAAAATATAAAAAATACCTCATAAAAATTTTGACTTGCACCAATGACCTTAGAATATCGAAATGAAAATATGCTCTTCGTAACTGCCCGAAAAATATCAAAATTTATATTTTCCTTCGTAAACGTCCGAAAAATCAAGAAAAATACATAAAAAAATACAAAAAAAATTAGACTCGCACCAATGACCGTAGAATATCGAAAAAAAAAAAATGATCAGAATTTTACATTTTTCTATAAATGCCCGAAAAATATCAAATTTTTTATTTTTATTCGTAAATATCTGAAAAATCAAGAAAAATACATAAAAAATACCTCAAAAAAATTTCTACTTGCACCAATGACCTTAGAATATCGAACCAAAAAAATGATAAAAATTTTACTACTTTTCGTAACTGCTCGAAAAATATCAAAATATTTATTTTTCTTCGTAAATGTCAAAAATACAAAAAAATACAAACAACCCATCAAAAAAAAATCGACTTGCACCAATGAACTTAGAATATCGAAACGAAAAAATGATCAAAATTTTACTTCTTTTCGTAAATGCCCGAAAAATATCAAAAAATTTATTTTTCTTCGTAAATATCCAAAAAAGACATCAAAAAAAATTCGACTTGCACCAATGAACTTAGAATATCGATACGAAAAAATGATCAAAATTTTACTTCATTTCGTAATTGCCAGAAAAATATCAAAAAATTTATTTTTGTTCGTAATCGTTCGAAAAAACAAGAAAACTACATAAAAATATAAAAAAACAGCTCAAAAAAATTTCAACTTGCACCAATGACCTTAGAATATCGAAACGAAAATAGGATCAAAATTTTACTTCTTTTCGTAATTGCCCGAAAAATATCAAAAAATTTATTTTTCTTCGTAATCGTACGAAAAAATCAAGAAAAAAAATATAAAAAAATACAAAAAACAACCTTAAAAAAATTTGGACTTGCACCAATGACCTTAAAATATCGAAACAAAAAAATGATCAAAATTTTACTTATTTTCGTAACTGCCCAAAAAAAAATCAAAACTTTTATTTTTCTTCGTAATCGTCCGAAAAATCAAGAAAAATACATAAAAATACATAAAAATACAAAAAACACCTCAAAAAGTTTCGACTTGCACGAATGACCTTAGAATATCGAAACGAAAAAATAATTAAAATATTACTTCTTTCGTAAGTGCCCGAAAAATATCTGAAACTTTATTTTTCTTCGTAAATGACCGAAAAAATAAGAAAAATACATTAAAAAAAATACGAAAAAACACCTCAAAAAAAATTCGACTTGCACCAATGACCTTAGAATTTTGAAACGAAAAAATGATCAAAATTTTATTTTTTTCGTAATTTTCCGAAAAATATCAAAAAATTTATTTTTCTTCGTTATCGTTAGAAAAATATAAAAAACACCTCAATTATTTTTTGACTTGAACCAATCACCTTAGAATATCGAAACGAAAATATGATCAAAATTTTACTTCTATTCGTAACTACTCGAAAAATATCAAAAAAATTATTTTTCTTCGTAATCCTCCGAAAAATCAAGAAAATACATAAAAAATACAAATAACACCTTAAAAAAAATTCGACTAGCACCAATGACCTTAGAATATCAAAACGAAAAAATGATCAAAATTTTACTTCTTTTCGTAACTGCCCAAAAAATATCAAAACTTTTATTTTTTTCTTCGTAATCGTCCGAAAAATCAAGAAAAATACATGAAAAATACAAAAAACACCTCAAAAAATTTCTACTTGCACCAATAACCTTAGAATATCGAAACGAAAAAATCATCAAAATTTTACTTCTTTTCGTAACTTCGTAATCGTCCGAAAAATCAAGAAAATACAAAAACAGCTCAATTTTTTTTTGACTTGCACCAATTACCTTAGAATATCGAAACGAAAAAATGATCAAAATTTCACTAATTTTCGTAACTACCCGAAAAATATCAAATAATTTATTTTTCTTCGTAATCGTCCGAAAAATCAAGAAAAATACATAAAAATACAAAAAATACCTCAAAAAAATTTCGACTTGCACCAATGACCATAGAATATCGAAACGAAATACGCTCAAAATTTTACTTCTTTTCGTAACTCCCCGAAAAATATCAAAAAATTTATTTTCCTTCGTAAATGTCCGAAAAATCAAGAAAAATACATTAAAAAAATACAAAAAACACCTCAAATTTTTTTTGACTTGCACCAATGACCTTAGAATATCAAAACGAAAAAATGATCAAAATTTAATTTTTTTTGTAACAGCCTGAAAATAATCAAAAATTTTAATTTTCTTTGTAAATGTCCAAAAATTCAAGAAACATACATAAAATATATAAAAAAAACACCTCAAAATTCTTTTTAACTTGCACCAATGACCTTAGAATATCGAAACGAAAAAATGATCAAAATTTTACTACTTTTCGTAACTGCCCGAAAAATACATAAAAATTACAAAAAATATCTTAAATTTTTTTTGACTTGCACCAATGAACTTAGAATGATGCAGATACAGGTAACCAAGATCAGCATCCAGCGCTTCGTTGATCCAGTTGAGTTCCAGAGTATTGGTGAGCCTCCTTGCTTCCGGAGGATCCCTCATTTACTTTCAGTTATGTCAGTGGTTAGGATGATCGGGGGTCTTGTCTCGACATCCCTCATAGTATTAGAGGCTTCATAGATAGATAGACATTAGTTCATGAGTCCTGTTCATTTTAGTTGTTATGTTCTAGACTTGAGTTGCCCTTGAGGCCAGGTTGAATTTTATTTCTAAATATTTTGAGTTTAAGTATTTGAGACTTTTGAGTTAAAACTTTCTTTTGAGTTCATTTAATGATGAGTAAGTCTTCCACTAAGAGTTGAGCCAAGCCAAGGGTTCGCTTGGGGCCAACAATGGTTCTCGAGTGCCGGCCACGCCCAGGGTGTATGCTCGGGGCGTGACAAACTTGATATCAAAGCACAAAGTTCAAGAGTCCAAGGGTGTCTATGAAGCCGTTTCTGTAGAGTCCTAGTTATCGGTGTGAAGCGCGCCACATCTTTAATTAGGAGGCTGCAACATTTAGGAACTATCTCACTTCTTTCATACTCTTTTCGTGCGATAGAGTTCATCTCTATAAAAGTTTCTTTCTAATTCGTGCTTTCGCATATCTTTCAGATCATGCCTCCATGAAGAGTTGTATGAGGTCATCCTGCTAGGAGGAATGTTGAGGATCAAGGGGTCCCCAATGCACCAGAAGTGCAACCCCAAGGAGAGGTCACAAATGCTGAGTTCTGGGATGCTATCTGGATGTTGAGTCAAGTGGTGGCCAACCAAGCTGGTCAGTAGAGAGGGGATCGACAGGATGGGGCTGATACATCCAGAGTCCGTGAGTTCTTAAGAATGAATCCTCCAAACTTCACTGGTTCAAGTGTCACTTAGGATCCAAAAAACTTTGTGGAGGAATTGCAGAAAGTGTTTGAGGTGATGCATGTTGTTGATGCTGAGCGAGTGGAACTAGTTGCATACCAACTGAAGGGTGTTGCTAGAGTATGGTTCGACCAATGGAAGAAGAGTAGAGTTGAGGGTGCACCAATAGTGAGTTGGGCTGTGTTCGAAGTGGCCTTCATAGGGTGTATTTTTCCCCGTGAGCTAAGAGAGGCAAAGGTAAGAGAATTCCTCACTCTTAAGCATGAATCTATGAGTGTGCATGAGTACAGCCTCAAGTTCACCCAACTTTCCCGCTATGCTCCAGAAATGTTTGCTAATATAAGGAGCAGGATGAGTTTGTTTCTGGGCTATTTCGTCTGTCAAGCAAACAGGGTAAGGCAGCTATGTTGATAGGAGACTTGGACATAGCAAGACTTATGATCCATGTGTAGCAGGTTGAGGAAGATAAGCTAAGGGATAGAGAAGAGTTCCAAAACAAGAAAGCTAAGACAACTGGGAGTGAGTCCGGACAACAGAAGAGTAATGCAAACTGGTACTCTTTTCAACACAAGCAAAATGGACCTGCTCCATCGTCTGGTAGTGCACATGCACCAAGGAACAAAGGTGAGTTCAAGAATCAGAATTCGTAGAACTTTCGAGCTAGACCTGCATAGTCTCAGGGTAGTGTGTCACAAGGAGGTAGTGAGACTCCTGCATGTGCTAAGTGTGGTAGGAACCACTCAGGAGTGTGTCGTGATGGCTCTACTGGTTGCTTCAAGTGTGGTCAGAATGGTCACTTCATGAAAAAATGCCCTAAGAACAGGCAGGGAAGTGGTAATGGGGGCACTAGAGCCCAATCTTCTTTAGTGGCTCCACCAGACAGGGCTGCACCTAGAGGAGCTACTTCAGGGACAGGCGGAGGAGCAAACCGTCTGTATTTTATCACCAGTCGCCAAAAGCAAGAGAATTCGCCAAATGTTGTCACTGGTATGATCAAAGTCTTTTCTTTTGATGTTTATGCTTTGCTAGATCCAGGCGCGAGTCAATCTTTTGTGACTCCTTATGTTGCTATGAATTTCGATATCCTTCCTGAGCAACTTCTTGAGCCCTTCAGTGTTTCTACACCTGTTGGTGAGTCTATTCTAGCTGAGAGAGTTTATTGTGATTGTACCATTTCTGTCAATCACAAGGACACCATGGCTGACTTAGTTGAGTTAGATATAGTAGATTTTGATGTTATTCTAGGTATGGACTGACTTCATGCATGTTATGCCTCAGTTGATTGTAGAACTTGAGTTGTTAAGTTCCAGTTTCCTAATGAGCCAGTTATAGAGTGGAGGAGTAGTTCAGCAGTGCCTAAGGGTCGTTTTATTTCGTACCTTAAGGCGAGAAAGTTAGTTTCCAAGGGGTGTATCTATTACTTAGTCCGAGTTAATGACTCTAGTGTTGAGACACCACCTATTTAGTCAGTTCCAGTTGTGAGTGAGTTCCCAGAGGTCTTTCCAAATGATCTTCCCGGAGTCCCTCCTGAGAGAGAAATAGACTTCGGTATAGATATTCTTCCTGATACTCGTCCTATCTCTATTCTGCCATATAGAATGGCTCCAGCTAAGTTAAAGGAGTTAAAAGAGTAGTTGAAAGACCTTCTTGAGAAAGGCTTTATTCGACCAAGTGTCTCACCTTGGGGAGCTCCGGTCTTATTTGTGAGGAAGAAAGATGGTTCTCTTAGAACGTGTATATATTACCGTCAGTTGAACAAAGTTACTATCAAGAATACGTATCCTCTTCCAAGAATTGATGATCTCTTCGATCAACTTCAGGGTGCCACTTGTTTTTCTTAGATAGATCTCAGATCAGGCTATCATCAGTTGAGAGTAAGAGAAAGTGACATCCCTAAGACAGCTTTCAGGACTCACTATGGTCATTATTAGTTTCTGGTTATGTCTTTTGGCCTAACTACTACTCTTGTAGCGTTCATAGACCTTATGAATAGATACAGTTTTTCATAACTGTCCGAAAAATATCCAAAACTTTAATTTTTCCTCGAAAACGTCCAAAAAACATAAAAATCAAGGAAAATACATCAAAACACCTCAAAAAAAAATAATTAAACTTCACCAGTCACCTTAGAATATCGAATAAAAAGAAATTAAAATTTTACTCTTTATCGTAACATTCCGAAAAATATCAAAAACTTTAATTTTCCTCGTAAACGTCTGAAAAATATAAAAAAAGAAAAAAAATACATAAAAACACCTCAAAAAAATTTCAAACCACACCAGTCACCTTAGAATATCGAAACGAAAAAAATATCAAAATTTCACTCTTTTTCGTAACTGTCTGAAAAATATCAAAAAAATTATTTTTTTCTTGTAAACGTCTGAAAAATATAAAAATAAAGAAAAATAATCAAAACACCTCAAAAAAAATTCAAACTGCACCAGTCACCTTAGAATATCAAAATGAAAAAAATATCAAAATCTAAATCTTTTTATTTACTGTTCGAAAAATATCAAAAAGGTGAATTTTTTCTCGTAAACGTCAAAAAAATATAAAAATCAAGAAAAATACATCAAAACACCTTAAAAAAATTCAAACTGCACCACTCACCTTAGAATATCGAAACGAAAAAAATATCAAAATTTTACTCTTCCACGTGACTGTCGGAAAATACCAAAAACTTTAATTTTTCCTCGTAAAAGTCTGAAAAGTATAAAAATCAAAAATAAAATATCAAAACACCCCAAAAAAAATTTAAACTGCACCAGTCACCTAAGGATATCGAAACGAAAAAAAATAACAAAATTTTACACTTTTTTGTAACTGTCCAAAAAATATCAAAAACTTTAATTTTTCTTTGTAAACGTCCGAAAAATATAAAAATCAAGAAAAATACATCAACATACATCAAAATACCTCAAAGAAATTGCAAACTACGCCAGTTACCTTAGAATATCCAACAAAAAAAATTCTAAGTTTTACTCTTTTTTAGAAAAATATCAGAAACTTTAATTTACCTCTTAAACATCCGAAAAATATAAAAATTAAGAAAAATACATCAAAACACCACAAAAAAAATTCAAACTGCACCAGTCACCTTAGAATATCGAAATCAAAAAAATATAAAATTTTACTCTTTTTCGTAACTGTCCGAAAAATATCAAAAACTTTAATTTTTCCTCGTTAACGTCCGAAAAATATAAAAATCAAGAAAAATACATCAAAACATCTCAAAAAAATTTCAAACTGCACCAATCACCTTAGAATATCGAAACGAAAAAAATATCAAAATTTTACTCTTTTTCGTAACTGTCCGAAAAATATCAAAAACTTTAATTTTTTCCTCGTAATCGTCCGAAAATATAAAAATAAAGAAAAATACATCGAAACACCTCAAAAAAATTAAAACTGCACTATTCACCTTAGAATATCGAAACAAAAAAGAATCAAAATTTTACAGTTTTTTGTAACTATCCGAAAAATATCAAAAACTTTAATTTTCCTCGAAAACGTCAAAAAATATAAAAATCAAGAAAAATACATCAAAACACCTCAAAAAAAATTTAAACTTCACCAGTCACCTTAGAATACCGAATAAAAAACATCAAAATTATACTCTTTTTCATAACATTCTGAAAAATATCAAAAACCTTAATTTTCCTCTTAAACGTATGAAAATTATAGAAAATAAGGAAAATACATAAAAACACCTCAAAAAAGTTTCAAATTGCACCAGTCAAAAACTTTAATTTTTCCTCGTAAAAGTCTGAAAAGTATAAAAATCAAGAAAAATATATCAAAACACCTTAAAAAAATTCAAACTGCACCAGTCACCGAAGGATATCGAAATAAAAAAAATAACAAAATTTTACACTTTTTCGTAACTGTCCAAAAAATATCAAAAACTTTAATTTTTCTTTGTAAACGTCCGAAAAATATAAAATCAAGAAAAATACCTAAAAAAAATTGCAAACTGCACCAGTTACCTTAGAATATCGAAACAAAAAAAATTCTAAATTTTACTCTTTTTTCGAAAAATATCAAAAACTTTAATTTTACCTCTTAAACATCCGAAAAATATAAAAATAAAGAAAAATACATCAAAACACCTCAAAAAAATTCAAACTGCACCAGTCACCTTAGAATATCGAAACGAAAAAAATATCAAAATTTTACTCTTTTTCGTAACTGTCCGAAAAATATCAAAAACCCTAATTTTTTCCTTGAAAACGTATAAAAAATATAAAAATCATGAAAAATACATCAAAACACCTCAAAAAAATTTCAAACTTCACCTGTCACTTTAGAATATAGAAACGAAAAAAATATCAAAACATTACTCTTTTTTGTAATAGTCCGAAAATATCAAAAACTTTAATTTTTCCTCGAAAAACGTTTGAAAAATAAATAAAAACACCTCAAAAAATTTTCAAACTGCACCAGTCACCTCAAAATGTCAAAACGAAAAAAATATTAAAATTTCACTTTTTTTCCTTACTGTCCGAAAAATATCAAAAACTTTAATTTATTCTTGTAAACGTCCGAAAAATATTAAAATCAAGAAAAGTACATCAAAACACATCAAAAAACAGTCAAACTGCATCTGTCAACTTAGAATATCGAAACGAAAAAATAATCTAAAATTTTCTCTTTTTCGTTACTGTCCGAAAAATATCAAAAACTTTAATTTTTCCTCGTAAACGTCCGAAAAGTATAAAAATCAAGAAAAATACATCAAAATACTTCAAAAAAAATTCAAACTGCACTAGTCACCTTAGAATATCGAAACGAAAAAAATGTTCAAAATTTTACTCTTTTTCATAACTGTCCCAAAAATATCAAAAACTTTAATTTTTCCTCGTAAACGTCCGAAAAATATAAAAATCAATAAAAATACATCAAAACAACTCAAAAAAATTCCAAATTGCACCAGTCACCTTATAATATCGAAACAAAAAAATATCAAAATTTAACTCTTTTTCGTAACTGTCTAAAAAATATCAAAAACTTTAATTTTTCCTCGTAAACATCCGAACAACATAAAAATCAAGAAAGATACATCAAAACACCTTAAAAAATTTTGAAACTGCACCAATTACCTTAGAATATCGAAACAAAAAAAATATAAAAATTTTACTATTTTTCGTAACTATCGGAAAAATATCAAAAACTTTAATTTTTTCTGGTAAAAGTCCGAAAAGTATAAAAATCAAAAAAAAAATATCAAAACACCTCACAAAAAATTTCAAACTACAGCAGTCATTGAAGGATATCGAAACGAAAAGAAATATCAAAATTTTACTCTTTTTCGTAATTGTCCGAAAAATATAAAAATCAAGAAAAATACATCAAACCACCTCAAAATAAATTCAAACTACGCCAGCCACCTTGAAATATCGAAACAAAAAATTCAAAATTTTACACTTTTTCCGAAATATATCAAAAACTTTAATTTTTCCTCTTAAACGTTTGAAAAATATAAAAATCAAGAAAAGTACATCAAAAAACCTCAGAAAAATATTCAAACTGCACCAGTCACCTTAGAATATTGAAACGAAAAAAATGTCAAAATTTTACTCTTTTTCGTAACTGTCCAAAAAATATAAAATACTTTAATTTTCCCTCGTAAACGTCTGAAAAATATAAAAAACAAGAAAAATACGTCAAAAGACCTCAAAAAAAGTCAAAACTGCACAAGTCACCTTAGAATATCGAAACGAAAAAAATATTAAACATTTTCTCTTTTTCATAACTGTCCAAAAAATATCAAAAACTTTAATATTTCCTCGTAAACGTTCAAATAATATAAAAATCAAGAAAAATACATTAAAACACCTCAAAAAAATTCAAAACTGCACCAGTAACCTTAGAATATCGAAACGAAAAAAATATCAAAATCTTACTCTTTTTCGAAACTTTTTGAAAAATATCAAAAACTTCAAATTTTCCTCGTAAACGTCTGAAAAATATAAAAATCAAGAAAAATACAAGAAAACACCTCAAAAAATTCCACACTGCACCAGTTACCTTAGAATATCAAAATGAAAAAATATCAAAATTTTACACTTTTTCGTACCTTTCCGAAAAATATAAAAACTTTATTTTCCCTTGTAAATGTCCGATAAATATAAAAAAAAATAAAAATTCATCAAAACATCTCAAAAAAATTCCAAATTGCACCAGTCACCTTAGATTATCGTAACGAAAAAAATTATCAAATTTTTTCTATTTTTCATAACTGTCCGAAAAATATCAAAAACATTATTTTTTCCTCGTAAACATCCAAAAAATTTAAAAATCAAGAAAAATACATCAAAACACCTCAAAAAAATCCAAACTGCACCAGTCACCTTGGAATATCGAAATGAAAAAAATATCAAAATTTTAATCTTTTTCGTAACTGTCCGAAAAATATCAAAAACTCTAACTGTTCCTCTTAAAGGTCCGAAAAATATAAATATCAAGAAAAAAACATCAAAACACCTCAAAAAAAATTCAAACTGCACCAGTCACCGTAGAATATCGAAACGAAAAAAAAAATCAAAAATTTCTCTTTTTCGTAACTGTTCAAAAAATATCAAAAACTTTAATTTTTCCTCGTAAACGTCCTAAAAATATAAAAATCAAGAGAAATTCATCAAAACACCTCAAAAAAATTCAAACTGCACCAGTCACCTTTGAATATCGAAACGAAAAAAAATCAAAATTTTACTCTTTTTCGTAACAGTCCAAAAAATATCAAAAAACTTTCATAATTCCTCGTAAACGTCCGAAAAATATACAAATTAAGAAAAATATAAAAATGAACAAAAATATATTAAAACACCTCACAAAAATTAAAAACTGCACCAGTTACCTTATAATATCGAAATAAAAAAATATCAAAATTTTACTCTTTTTCGTAACTGTTCGAAAAATATCAAAACTTTAATTTTCCCTCGTAAACGTCGGAAAAACATAAAAATAAAGAAAAATACATCAAAACACATCAAAAAAATTCAATACTGCACCAGTTGCCTTAGAATATCGAAACGAAAAAATATCAAAATTTTACTCTTTTTCATAACTGTTCAGAAAATATCAAAAACTTTAATTTTCCCTCGTAAAGGTTAGAAAAATATTAAAATAAAGAAAAATACATCAAAACACCTCAAAAAAATTTCAAACTACACCTATCACCTTAGAATATCGAAACGAAAAAAATATCAAAATTTTACCCTTTTCCTCAACTGTCCGAAAAATATCAAAAACTTTAATTTTCCCTCTTAAACATCCGAAAAATCAAGAAAAATACATCAAAACTCCTCAAAAAAATTCTAAATTGCACCAGTCACCTTAGAATATCGAATTGAAAAAAATATCAAAATTTGCTCTTTTTCATATCTGTCCGAAAAATATCAAAAAACTTTAATTTTTCCTCGTAAACATCCGAAAAATATAAAAATAAAAAGAAAAATACATCAAAAAAATTCAAAACTGCACCATTCACCTTAGAATATCGAAACGAAAAAAATATCAATAGTTTACAATTTTTTGTAATTGTTCGAAAAATATCAAAAACTTAAATTTTCCCTCATAAACGTCTGAAAAATATAAAAATTGAGAAAAATACATCAAAACACCTCAAAAAAATTCCAAACTGCACCAGTCACCTAAGAATATCAAAACAAAAAAAATATCAAAATTTTACTCTTTTCGTAACTGTCCATAAAATATCAAAAACTTTAATTTTTCCTCATAAATGTCCAATAAATATAAAAATCAAGAAAAATACATTAAAACACCTCAAAAGAAATTCAAACTGCTCCAGCTACCTTAGAATATTGAAACGAAAAAAATATCAAAATTTTACTCTTTTTCGTAACTATCCGAAAAATATCAAAAACTTTAATTTTTCCTCGTAAACGCCTGAAAAATATAAAAATGAAGAAAAATACTTCAAAACACCTTTAAAAAAATTCAAACTGCACCAATCACCTTAGAATATCTAAACGAAAAAAAAATCAAAATTTTACTCTTTTTCTTTATTTTCTGAAAAATATCAAAAACGTTAATTTTACCTCGTAAACGTCTGAAAAATATAATAATCAAGAAAAATACATCTACACACCTCAAAAAAAAATTAAACTGCACTAGTTACCTTATAATATCGAATAAAAAAAATATCAAAAATTTTACACTTTTTCGTAACTGTCCGAAAAATATTAAAAACTTTATTTTTTCCTTGTAAACGTCCGAAATATATAAAAATCAAGAAAAATACATCAAAACACCTCAAAAAAATTCCAAACTTCACCAGTCACCTTAGAATATCAAAACGAAAAAATTATCAAAATTTTAATCTTTTCCGTAACTGTCCAAAAAATATCAAATACTTTAATTTTTCCTCGTAAACGTCCGAAAAATATAAAAATCAAGAAAAATACATTAAAACACCTCAAAAAAATTCCAAATTGCACCAGTCACCTTAGAATTTTGAAACGAAAAAATATCAAAATTCTACTCTTTTTCATATCTGTCTAAAAAATATCAAAAATTTTAATTTTTCCTCGTAAATGTCCGAAAAATATAAAAATCAAGAAAAATACATCAAAACACCTCAAAAAAATTCAAAACTGCACCAGTCACCTTAGAATACTCAAACGAAAAAAATATCAAAATTTTACTCTTTTTCGTTACTGTCCGAAAATATCAAAAAATTTAATTTTTCCTCGTAAACGTCCGAAAAATATAAAAATCAAGAAAAATACATCAAAACACCTCAAAAAAAATTCAAACTGCACCAGTCACCTTAGAATACCGAAACAAAAAAATATCAAAATTTTACTTTTTTTTCGTAACAGTCCGAAAATATCAAAAACTTTAATTTTTCCTCGTAAATAACCCAGGCAGCATTGGTGGGGGAGGCATACTTCGTGATTCGCATGGTAAAATGGTGTATGCCTTCATCATCCCCTTTGGCATAGGAACTAACAACCAAGCTGAAACACTAGCAGCAATTCATGGGATATATTGGTGTGTACAGCATGGTTTCAAAAAGATTATTCTCGAGGTGGACTCAGAACTACTCACCAAATGGCTCAACCATAGTATTAAACCACCATGGAAACTCCAACAACATCTCAATCAGCTTCTCATGCTCATTCATCAATTGGAATTTTTCCAGTGTCAACATGTGTACAGGAAAGCTAATTGCACAGCAGATTATCTGTCAAAAAAGAGCCATAAAACTGATGAGATCCAGCATTTATACACTATGGAGCAGCTGCTGATTGCTGCCAGAGGAAGCCATTTATTGGAGCAAACTGGAATGTCAAATTTTAGAAGGAAAAAGATGAAAAGGATCAAACAACCTCCTTTGTTCTGTTTGTTTATTATAGAAATCTCTATGTGTATTGTTTCTTTACTGTTTCACTTATTCAATTTGGTTATGCATATCTTTGATATAGCTTTGTTGAATAGGACTAGGTTTTATTTTCTGGGAGAGTCTCCCTTGTTTACGTTTCCTAGATGATATGTATCGAGAGGAGTCCTCTATTTAGGTGCTTAGTACTAGGTTTCTCTTTATTTTAGATTTGGGGATAAGTTGGTCGTCTTTAGTAAGATGTCCGACTTAAAACCATCATAGGCTCGGAGGTAAGGTTTATGTCCCCCTCCTTGTATTTTGTCATTGTTTTTGTTATTAATGTTGGGTATAGCAAGAGTTAATGGAAAATGGAGGGAAGATCAGCTTCGGCTTCGGCTTTGGCTTTGGCTTTCGCTTTGGAAAATGATCGATCGAGAGATTATTTTTGGACAAAGTTTGTTTTAATTATTTAGTTAATTATTTATTTAATTAATTAAATTAAATTAAATAGCCAAAACGTTTCAATTATTTAGTTAATTAACCGAAACCTTCCGACCCGACTCGGATCCGCATGACCCGTTTTATTTAAAAAACTTTCCCGTTTTAATTTGAATTTCCCGCCGTTGGAGATGACTGTTCTGAAAGGTTGCAACTTTCAGGAACAGCCATGACCGTTTGAAAGGTTGCAAACTTTCATAAATGGTTGTGTGGTTTCTGAAAGGTTGCAACCTTTTGGAACCAGTTCCTCTTGCCTATAAATACCAGTGATTCTTCAGACTTTTTACTTACGAAAACTTCTGATTTCTTCTTCTTCTTCTGCACAAAATTTTTTCGTGTACTTTACTGTCGTTGAGTGGTTCGCTGACACCAGCGTTTTGGGTATCAATACACTGGTGATTGAGATCATTCTATCCTGAGAGGACATATTCCAAATCAAACCTCGGATACTAAAGGGGAATAATTTCCTTAAGGGGACATTGTGCATTCGGTGGGCTTGATCTTCTTTCCATTTTGTTTTTCCAGATTCTGGTACGTTTTTACAGATTTTAGTTTTGTGAATTAATTTATGTTCTTCTGTTCTTCATTGGTTCATTAAACTTTGGTAACTTCGTGTTTCTGCAGAGTTTGTTGTAATCAATAGTACTGTTTTAAACACAGATTGTGTAACAATCTTAAGGAAATTAGTCTGTTTTTTTTTAATCTGTGTTTGTATTTCTGGTGGAGACAAAAACCTTCGTGGTTTTATACTCCTATTAAGTTTGCAATTTAAGTTATTGCTTACTGAGCCATTTGTATCGATTTCTGTTTATTACAGATTTTGAAATGGCAAACAATAATGTTACGGTGGTTGTTGCTGCACCAACCCGAACTGCACTAGTCACCTTAGAATATCGAAATGAAAAAAGGTCAAAATTTTACTCTTTTTCGTAGCTGTCCAAAAAATAACAAAAACTTTAATTTTTCTACGTAAATGTCCAAAAAATATATAAATCATGAAAAATACATAAAAACACCTCAAAAAAATTTCAAACTGCACAAGTCACCTTAGAATATCGAAATGAAAAAAATATCAAACTTTTACAGCTTTTCGTAACTGTCCCAAAAATATCAAAAACTTTAATTTTTCGTCGAAAACATCCAAAAAATATAAAAATCAAGAAAAATACATAAAAACACCTCAAAAGAATTTCAAAATTCACCTGTCACCTTAGAATATAAAAACGTAAAAAATATCAAAATATTACTCTTTTTTTGTAACAGTCCGAAAAATATCAAAAACTTTAATTTTTCCTAGTAAACGTCTGAAAAATATAAAAATCAAGAAAAATACATCAAAATACCTCAAAAAAAATTCAAACTGCACCAGTCACCGTAGAATATCGAAACGACAAAAATATCAAAATTTTACTCTTTTTCGTAACTGTTCGAAAAATATTAAAAACTTTAATTATTCCTCGTAAACGTCCGAAAAATATAAAAATCAAGAAAAATACATCAAAACACCTCAAAATAAATTTAAACTGCACTAGTCACCTTAGAATATCGAAATGAAAAAAATATCAAAAATTTTAATTTTTGCTCGAAAAAGTCCAAAAAATATAAAAATCAAGAAAAATACATCAAAACACCTCAAAAAAAATTCAAACTTCACCTGTCACCTTAGAATATAGAAACGAAAAAAATATTAAAATATTACTCTTTTTCGTAACAGTTTGAAAAATATCAAAAACTTTATTTTTTCCTCGTAAACGTCTGAAAAATATAAAAATCAAGAAAAATACAAAAAACACCTCAAAAAAATTTCAAACTGCACCAGTCACCTTAGAATATCGAAACAAAAAAAATATCAAAATTTCACTCTTTTTCGTAACTATCTGAAAAATATCAAAAACTTTAATTTTTTCTTGTAAATGTCTGAAAAATATAAAAATCAAGAAGAATACATGAAAACACCTCAAAAAAAATTCAAACTGCACCAGTCACCTTAGAATATCCATATCCGAAAAATATAAAAATCAAGAAATGCACCTAAAAACGCCTCAAAAATTTCTGAATTGCACCAATGACCTTAGAATATCGAAATGAAAAAATGATCAAAATTTTACTCTTTTTCGTAACTATCCGAAAAATAACCAAAAAAATTAAACTTTTCCTCATAAATGGCAAAAAATATATAAATCAATAAAAGTAGCTAAAAATACCTCAATTTTTTTTCGAATTGCACCAATGACTTTAGAATATCGAAACGAAAAAAATAATCAAAATCTTACTCTTTTTCTTAACAATCCGAAAAATGACAAAAAAATTAAATTTTTCCTCGTAAATTTCTGAAAATATAAAAATCAAGAAAAGTACATAAAAACACCTTAAAAAAATTTCAAATTGCACCAATGACCTTAGAATGTCGAAAAAAAAAATGATCAAAATTTTACTCTCGTAACTGTCCGAAAAATAACAAAAAAATTAATTTTTTCCTCGTAAATGTCCGGAAAAAAATAATCAAGAAATGTACCTAAAATCACCTCAAAAAAATTTTCAATTGCACCAATGACCTTGGAATATCGAAACAAAAAAAAAAGATCAAAAATTTACTCTTTCTTAGTATCTATCCGAAAAATAATAAAAATAGCATTTTTTTCCTCGTAATTGACCGAAAATATAAAAATCAAGAAAGGTACCTAAAAACACCTCAAAATAAATTCGTATTGCACCAATGTCCTTAGAATATCGAAACGAAAAAAATCATCAAAATTTTACTCATTTTCGTAACTGTCCGAAAAATAACAAAAAAATTAATTTTTACACGTAAATGTCCGAAAATATAAAAATAAAAAAAAGTACCTAAAAACACCTCAATTTTTTTTTGAGTTGCACCAATGACTTAATAATATCGAAACAAAAAAATGATCAAAGTTTTACTCTTTTTTCGTAACTGTCCGAAAAATAAAAAAAAAATTAAATTTTTCCTCGTAAATATCCGAAAAATATAAAAATCAAGAAATGTATCTAAAAACACCTCAAAAGATTTTTAAATTGCACCAATGACCTTAGAATATCAAAAAAAAAAAGATCAAAATTTTACTCTTTTTGGTAACTGTCCGAAAAATAACAAAAAAAGTATTTTTTCCTCGTAAACGTCCGAAAAATATAAATATCAAGAAATGTACCTAAAAACATCTCAAAAAATTTAGGAATTCCTACAATGACCATAGAAAATCGAAGTGAAAAAATGATCAAAATTTTACTCTTTTTCGTAACTGTCTGAAAAATAACAAAAAAATATTTTTTTCCTCGTAAATGTCTGAAAATATAAAAATCAAGAAAAGTACCTAAAACCACCTCAAAAAAAATTCGAATTGCACCAATAACCTTAGGAATATCGAAATGAAAAAATGATCAAAAATTTACACTTTTTCGTAATTGTCCGAAAAATAATAAAAAAATTAATTTTTTTCCTAGTAAATATCCGAAAAATATAAAAATCAAGAAATGTATCAAAAACACCTCTAAAAATTTTCGAATTGCACCAATGACCTAATTAGAATATCGAAACGAAAAAATGATCAAAATTTTACTCTCTTTCGTAAATGTCCAAAAAATAAGAAAAAAATTATTTTTTTCCTCTTAAATGTCCGAAAATATAAAAATCAAGAAAAGTACCTAAAAACACCTCAAAAAATTTCCGAATTGCATCAATGATCTTAGAATATGGAAACAAAAAAAATGATCAAAATTTTACTCTTTTTCGTAACGGCCCGAAAAATAACAAAAAAATTAATTTTTTCCTCGTAAATGTCCGAAAATATAAAAATCACGAAAAGTACATAAAAAAACCTCAAAAGAATTTCGAATTGCACCAATGACCTTAGAATATCAAAATGATCAAAATTTTATTCTTTTTCGTAGCTGTCCGAAAGATAACAAAAAAATTAATTTTTTCCTCAAAAATGTCTGAAAATATAAAAATCAAGAAAAATACCTAAAAACACCTCAAAAAAATTTCGAATTACACCAATGACCTTAAAATATCGAAACAAAAAATGATCAAAATTTTAATCACTTTCGTAATTGTCCGAAAAATAACAAATAAATTATATTTTTCCTCATAAATGTCAGAAAATATAAGAAAATCAAGAAAATTACCTAAAAACAGCTCAAAAAAATTTCAAATTGCACTAATGTCCTTGGAATATTGAAACGAAAAAATGATCCAAATTTTATTCTTTTTCGTAACTGTCCGAAAAAAAATTAAATTTTTCCTATTAAATGTCTTAAAAATATTAAAATTAGGAAATGTTCCTAAAAATCAAGAAATGTACCTAAAAACACCTCAAAAAAATTTCCCAATTGCACCAATGACATTAGAATATCGAAAAGAAATTTTTTACCCTTTTTCGTAATGGTCCGAAAAATAACAAAAAAATTAAATTTTTCCTCGTAAATGTCCGAAAATATAAAATCAAGAAAAGTACATAAAAACACCTAAAAATATTTTCGAATTGCACCAATGACCTTAGAATATCGAAACGAAAAAATGATCAAAATTTTACTATTTTTCGTAACTGTCCGAAAAATAACAAAACTAATAACTTTTTCCACGTAAATGTCCGAAAATATAAAAATCAAGAAAACTACCTAAAAACACCTCTATTTTTTTTTTGAATTACACCAATGACCTTAGAATATCGAAATTAAAAAATGATCAAAATTTTACTCTTTAAGTAACTGTCCGAAAAATAACAAAAAAATAATTATTTCCTTGTTAATGTCGGAAAAATATAAAAATCAAGAAATGTACCAAAAAACATCTCAAAAAATTTCCAAATTGCACTAATGACTTAGAATATCGAAACGAAAAAATGATCAAAATTTTACACTTTTTCGTAACTATCCCAAAATTAACAAAAAAATTATTTTTTTCCTCGTAAATGTCCGAAAATATAAAAATCAAGAAAAGTATCTAAAAACACCTCAAACAAATTGCACCAACGACCTTAGAATATCGAAATGAAAAAATGATCAAAATTTACTCTTTTTTGTAACAGTCCGAAAAATAGCAAAAAAATAATTTTGTCCTCGTTAATGTCCGAAAAATATAAAAATCAAGAAATGTACCTAAAAACACCTCAAAAAATTTCCAAATTGCACCAATGACTTAGAATATCGAAACGAAAAACTGATCAAAATTTTACTCTTTTTCGTAACTATCCGAAAATTAATAAAAAAATTAAATTTTTCCTCATAAATGTCCGAAAATATAAAAATCAAGAAAAGTATCTAAAAACACCTCAAACAAATTGCACCAATGACCTTAGAATATCGAAACGAAAAAATGATCAAAATTTTACTCTTTGTCGTAACAGTCAGAAAAATAACAACAAAATAATTTTTTCCCTATAATTGTCCGAAAAATATAAAAATCCAGAAATGTACCTAAAAACACATCAAAAAAATTTCTGAATTTCACCAATGACCTTAGAATATCAAAACGAAAAAATTATCAAAATTTTACTCTTTTTCATAACTATCCGAAAAATAACAAAAAAAATAATTTTTTCCTCGTAAATGTCCGAAAGTATAAAAATCAAGAAAAGTACCTAAAAACACCTCAAAAATTTTCAAAATGCATCAATGACCTTAGAATATCGAAACAAAAAATGATCGAAATTTTACTCTCTTTTTTAACTGTCCGAAAAATAACAAAAAAAATAAAATTTCCTCGTAAATGTCTGAAAAATATAAAAATAAATAAATGTACCTAAAAAACCTCAAAAAATTTCCGAATTGCACCGATGACCTTCGAATATCGAAACGAAAAAATGATCAAAATTATACACTTTTTCGTAACTATCCGAAAAATAACAAACAAAATATTTTTTTCCTAATAAAAGTCCGAAAATATAAATATAAAAAAAAGTACCTAAAAACACCTCAAATTTTTTTTGAATTGCACCAATGATCTTAGAATATCGAAACGAAAAAGTGATCAAAATTTTACACTTTTTCGTAACTGACTGAAAAATATAAAAAAAAATTCCTCATAAATGTCCGAAAATATAAAAATCAAGAAAAGTACCTAAAAACACCTCAAATTTTTTTTGAATTGCACCAATGACCTTAGAATATCGAAATGAAAATTTATACTCTTTTTCATAACTGTCCGAAAAAGAACAAAAAAATTAAAATTTTCCTCGTAATTGTCTGAAAAATATAAAAATGAAGAAATGTACCTAAAAACACCTCAAAAATTTCTGAATTGCACCAATGATCTTTGAATATCAAAACGAAAAATCATCAAAATATTACTCTTTTTCGTAGCTCTACGAAAAATAACAAAAAAATTAAATTTTTCATTGTTAATGTCCGAAAATATAAAAATCAAGAAAAGTATCTAAAAACACCTCAAAATTTTAAAATTGTACCAATGACCTTAGAATATCGAAACGAAAAAATGATCAAAATTTTATTCTTTTTCGTTACTGTCCGAAAAATAACAAAAAAAATAAACTCTACCTCGTAAATGTCCGAAAATATAAAAATTAAGAAAAGTACCTAAAAACACCTCAAAAAAATTTCAAATTGCACCAATGACCTTAGAATATCGAAACAAAAATTATAAAATTTTTACTCTTTTCGTAATTGTCCGAAAAATCACAAAAAATTAAATTTTTCCTCGTAAATTTCTGAAAAATATAAAACCAAGAAATGTACTTTTAAACACCCTTAAAAAAAAATTCGAATTGCAACAATGACCTTAGAATATCGAAACGAAAAAATGATCAAAATTTTTATCTTTTTCATAATTGTCTGAAAAATAACAAAAAAATTAAATTTTTCCTCGTAAATGTCCGTAAATATAAAAATCAAGAAAAGTACCTAAAAACACCTCAAAAAAATTTCGAATTGCACCAATGACCTTAGAATATCGAAATGAAAAAATGATCAAAATTTTACTCTTTTTCGTAACTGTCCGAAAAATAACAAAAAAAATATTTTTTTCCTCCTTAATGTCCGAAAAATATAAAAATCAAGTAACGTACCTAAAAAGACCTCAAAATATTTCGGAATTGCACCAATGTCCTTAGAATTTCAAAACAAAAAATGATCAAAATTTTACTCTTTTTCATAACTGTCCGAAAAATAACAAAAAAAATAATGTTTTCCTCGTAAATGTCCGAAAATATAAAAATCAAGAAAAGTACCTAAAAACACCTCAATTTTTTTTAAAATTGCACCAATGACCTTAGAATATGAAATGAAAAAATGATCAAAATTTTACTCTTTTTTGTAACGTCCGAAAAGCACAAAAAAAATTAAATTCTTCCTCATAAATGTCCGAAAATATAAAAATCAAGTAAAAACTACCTAAAAACACCTCAAAAAATTTTCAAATGACATCAATGACCTTAGAATATCGAAATAAAAAAATGATCGATATTTTACGCTTTTTCGTAATTGTCCGAAAAATCACAAAAGAATAATAGTTTTCCTCGTTAATGTCTGAAAATATAAAAATCAAGACATGTACCTTAAAACACCTCAAAAAATTTCTGAATTGCAACAATAACCTTAGAATATCGAAACGAAAAAATGATCGATATTTTACGCTTTTTCGTAATTGTCCGAAAAATCACAAAAGAATAATAGTTTTCCTCGTTAATGTCTGAAAAATATAAAAATCAAGACATGTACCTTAAAACACCTCAAAAAATTCCGAATTGCAACAATGACCTTAGAATATCGAAACGAAAAAAATGATAAAATTTTTACTCTTTATAATAACTGTCTGAAAAATAACAAAAAAATAATTTTTTCCTCGTAAATGTCCGAAAAAATAAAAATCAAGAACAGAATCTAAAAACACGTAAAAAAATGTTCGAATTGCACCAATGACTTTAGAGTATCGAAACGAAAAAATTATCAAAATATTACTCTTTTTCGTAATTGTCGAAAAAATAAAATAAAATAAAAAATTTCCTCCTAAATGTTCGAAGAATATAAAAATCAAGATATGTACCTAAAAACACCTCAAAATATTTCTGAATTGCACCAATGACCTTAGAATATCAAAACAAAAAAATGTTCAAAATTTTAGTCTTTTTCGTAACTGTTTGAAAAATAACAAAAAAATTAAATTTTTCCTTGTAAATGTCCGAAAATATAATAACAAAGAAAAGTACCTAAAATAACCTCAATTTTTTTTAAAATTGAACCAATGACCTTAGAATATCGAAACAAAAAAATGATCAAAATTTTCCTCTTCTTCATAAATTTCTGAAAAATAACAAAAAAAATATTTTTTTCCTCGAAAATGTCCAAAAAATATAAAAATCAAGAAATGTACCTAAAATCACCTCAAAAAATTTCCGAATTGCATCAATGACCTTGGAATATTGAAATGAAAAAATGATCAAAATTTTAGCCTTTTTCGTAGCTGTCCGAAAAATAAATAAGAAATTATTTATTTCCTCGTATATGTTCGAAAAATATAAAAAATCAAGTAATGTACCTAAAAACACATCACAAAAAATCTGAATTGCACCAATGACCTTAGAATATTGAAATGAAAAAATGATCAAAATTTTACTTTTTTCGTAACTTTCCGAAAAATAACAAAAAAATTAAATTTTTCCTCGTAAATGTCCGAAAATATAAAAAACTTTAAAAGTACCTAAAAACACCACAATTTTTTTTTGAATTGCACCAATAACTTTAGAATACCGAAACGAAAAAAATGATCAAAATTTTATTCTTTATTCGTAAGTGTCCGAAAAATAACAAAAAAATTAATATTTTTCTCGTAAATGTCCGAAAATATAAAAACCAAGAAAGTACTTAAAAACACATCAATTTTTTTTTAATTGCACGAATGACCTTAGAATATAGAAACGAAAAAATTATCAAAATTTTACTCTTTTTCGTAATTGTCCAACAAATAACAAAAAAATTAATATTTTCCTCGTAAATGTCCGAAAAATATAAAAATCAAGAAATATACCTAAAAACACATCAAAAAAATTCGAATTGCATCAATGACCTTAGAATATATAAACGAAATAATGATAAAAAATTTACTCTTTTCTGTAACTATTAGAAAAATAACAAACAAATTAAATTCTTCCTCGTAAATGTCTGAAAATATAAAAATCAAGAAAAGTATCTATATACACCTTAAAAAAAATTCGAATTACACCAATGACCTTAGAATATAGAAACGGAAAAATGATCAAAGGTTTACTCTTTTTCGTTACTGTCCGAAATAACAAAAAAATTAATTTTTTCCTCCTAAATGTCCGAAAAATATAAAAATCAAGAAATGTACCTATAAACACCTCAAAAAATTTCCGAATTGCACCAATGACCTTAGAATATCAAAACGAAAAAATGATCAAATTTTTACTCTTTTTCGTAACTGTCTGAAAAATTATAAAAAAAATAAATTTTTCCTCATAAATGTACGAAAATATAAAAATCAAGAAATGTACCTAAAAACACATCAAAATATATTCGAATTGCACCAATGACCTTAGAATATTGAAACGAAAAAATGATCAAAATTTTACTCTTTTTTGTAACTGTCTGAAAAATTACCAAAAAAAAAAAATTCTACCTCGTAAATGTCCGAAATATAAAAATCAAGAAAAGTACCTAAAAATACCTCAAAATGTTTTCAAATTTCCCCAATGACTTAAGAGTATCGAAACAAAAAAATGATCAAATTTTTACTCTTTTTCGTAACTGTCCGAAAAATAACAAAAAAAATAATTTTTTCCTCGTAAATGTCCGAAAAATATAAAAATCAAGAAATGTACCTAAAAACACATCAAAAAATTTCTGAATTGCACCAACGACCTTAGAATATTGAAATGAAAAAATAATCAAAATTTTACTATTTTTCGTAACTTTTCAAAAAATAAGAAAAAAATTAATTTTTTCCTCGTAAATATCCGAAAATATAAAAATCAAGAAAAGTATCTAAAAACACCTCAAAAAAAATTTGAATTGCACCAATGACCTTAAAATATCGAAACAAAAAAATGATTAAATTTTACACTTTTCGTAACTGTTCGAAAAATAACAAAAAAATTAATATTTTCCTCGTCAATGTCTGAAAAATATAAAAATATAAAAATGTACCTAAAAACACCTCAAAAAAATTCCGAATTGCACCAATAAACTTAGAATATCGAAACGAAAAAAATGATCAATATTTTACTCTTTTTCATAATTGTCTAAAAATAACAAAAAAATTATTTTTTTCCTAGTAAACGTCCGAAAATATAAAAATCAAGAAAAGTATCTAAAAATACCTCAAAAAATATTCGAATTGCACCAATGACCTTAGAATATCGAAACGAAAAAATGATCAAATTTTTTCTCATTTTCGTAACTGTCCAAAAAATCTTTAAAAAATTAATTTTTTCCTCGTAATTGTCCAAAAATATAAAAATCAAGAAATGTACCTAAAAACACCTCAAACAAATTTCGAATTGCACCAATGACCTTACAATATCGAAACGAAAAAATGATCAAAATTTTACTCTTTTTCTTTACTGTCCGAAAAATAACAAAAAAATTAAATGTTTCCTCGTAAATGTCATAAAATAGAAAAATCAAGAAAAGTACCTAATAAAACTCAAAAAAATTTCGAATTGCACCAATGACCTTAGAATATCGAAAGGAAAAAATAATCAAAATTTTATTCTTTTTTCTAACTGTCCGAAAAATAATAAAATAAATAATTTTTTCCTCGTAAATGTCCGAAAAAATATAAAAATAAAGAAATATAACTAAAAACACCTCAATTATTTTTTGAATTGCACCAATGACATTTGTATATCAAAACAAAAAAATGATCAAATTTACACATTTTCATAATGTCTGAAAAATAAAAAAAATTAATTTTTTACTCGTAAATGTCCGAAAATATAAAAATCAAGAAAAATACCTAAAAACACCTCAATTTTTTTTGAATTGCACCAATACCTTAGAATATTGAAACGAAAAAATGATCAAATTTTTACTCTTTTTCGTAACTGTCCGAAAAATAACAAAAATATTAATTTTTTCCTCATAAATGTCTGAATAATATTAAAATCAAGAAATGTACTTAAAACACCTAAAAAAATTCCGAATTGCACCAACGACCTTAGAATATCGAAACGGAAAAAATGATCAAAATTTTAATCTTTTTTCGTAACTGTCCGAAAAAATACAAAAAAAATAGTTTTTTCCTCATAAATGTCCAAAAAATATAAAAATCAAGAAATGTACCTAAAAACACATCAAAAATTTTTCGAATTGCATCGATGACCTTAGAATATCGAAACGAAAAAATAACCAAACTTTTTAATTTTTTCGTAATTGTCTGAAAAATATAAAAATCAAGAAAAATACATCAAAACACCTCAAAAAAATTCCAAACTGCACCAGTCACCTAAGAATATCGAAACGAAAAAAATATCAAAATTTTACTCTTTTTTCGTAACTGTCTGAAAAATAAAAAAAAATTAATTTTCCCTCGTAACCGTCCGAAAAATATAAAAATAAAGAATAATACATCATAACACCTTAAAAAAATTCCAATCTGTACCAATCACCTTAGAATATCGAAAGGTAAAATATATAATAATTTTAATCTTTTTCGTAATTGTCTGAAAAATATCCAAAACTTTAATTTTTTCTCGTAAACGTCTGAAAATTAAAAAAATCAAGAAAAATACATCAAAACACCTCAAAAAAATTTCAATCTGCACCATTCACCTTAAAATATTGAAACGAAAAAAATATAAAAAATTTACTCTTTTACTTAATTGTCCGAAAAATATCAATTTGTTTTATTTTTCCTTGTAAACGACCTAAAAACATAAAAATCAAGAAAAATATAACAAAACACATCAAAAAAATTTCAAACTACTCCAGTCACCTGAGAATATCGAAACGAAAAACAATATCAAAATTTTAATCTTTTTCGTAACTTTTCAAAAAATATGAAAAACTTTAATTTTTCCTCGTAAACGTCCAAAAAATATCAAAATCAAGAAAACTACATCAAATCACCTCAAAAAAAATTCAAACTACACCAATAACCTTAGAATATCGAAACAAAATTTTTTCAAAATTTTACTCTTTTTCCAAAAATAATCAAAAACTTTAATTTTTCCTCTTAAACGTCCGAAAAATATAAAATCAAGAAAAATAAACCAAAACAACTCAAAAAAAATTCAAACTGCACCAGTCACCTTAGAATATTGAAACGAAAAAAAATATAAAAATTATACTCTTTCTTTCGTAACTGTCTGAAAAATATCAAACACTTTAATTTTTTCTCGTAAACGTTCGAAAAATATAAAAATAAATAAAAATACATTAAAACACCTCAAAAAAAATTCAAACTGCACCAGTGATCTTAGAATATCGAAATGAAAAAAATATCAAAATTTTACTGTTCTTCTTAATTGTCCGAAAAATATCAAAAACTTTAATTTTCCCTCGTAAACTTCAGAACAATATAAAAATCAATAAAAATACATCAAAACACCTCAAAACAATTCCAAACTGCACAAGTCACCATAGACTATCGAAACCAAAAAAAATATCAAAATTTTACCCTTTTTTCGTAACTGTCAAAAAAATATCAAAAACTTTAATCTTCCCTTATAAACGTCCGAAAAATATAAAAATCAAGAAAAATACATCAAAATACCTCAAAAAAATTTCAAACTGCACCAGTCACCTTAGAATATCGAAACGAAAAAAATATCAAAATTTTACTCTTTTTCATAATTGTCCGAAAAATATCAAAAACTTTCATTTTCCTCATAAACGTTCAAAAAATATAAAAATCAAGAAAAATACATCAAAACTCCACAAAAAAAATCAAAACCTCACCAGTCACCATAAAATATCGAAACAAAAAAATAAACAAAATTTACTATTTTTTCGTTTATCCGAAAAATATCAAAAACTTTAATTTTCCCTCGTAAATGTCTGAAAAATATAAAAATACATCAAAACCCCTCAAAAAATTCAAAACTGCACCAGTCACCATAGAATATCAAACGAAAAAAATATCAAAATTTTACTCTTTTTCATAACTGTCTGAAAAATAAAGTAAAACTTTAATTTTCCCCCGTAAAAGTCCGAAAAATATAAAAATCAAGAAAAATACATCAAAACACCTCAAAAAAAATTCAAACTGCACCAGTCACCTTAGAATATCAAAACGAAAAAAATGTATCAAAATTTTACTCTTTTTCGTAACTGTCCGAAAAATATCAAAAACTTTAATTTTCCCTCGTAAACGTCCGAAATATATAAAAATCAAGAAAAAATAATCAAAACACCTCAAAAAAATTTCAAACTGCACCAGTCATCTTAGAATATCGAAACAAAAAAATAATCAAAATTTGATTCTTTTTCGTAACTTTCCAAAAAAATATCAATAACTATAATTTTTCCTCGTAAACGTCCGAAAAATATGATAATCAAGAAAAATACATCAAAACACCTCAAAAAAATTCCAAACATCACCAGTCACCTTAGAATATCGAAGCGAAATTTTTTTTTCAAAATTTAACTCTTTTTCGTAACTTTTCAAAAAATATCAAAAACTTTAATTTTTCCTCGGAAACGTCCGAAAAAATTAAAAATTAAGAAAAATACATCAAAAACAATCCAAACTGCACCACTCACCTTAGAATATCGAAACTAAAAAAATATCAAAATTTTACACTTTTTCGTAACTGTCCGAAAAATATCAAAAACTTAATTTTTCCTTATAAACGTTCGAAAAATATAAAAATCAATAAAAATACATCAAAACACCTTAAAAAAATTCAAATTGCACCAGTCACCTTAGAATATCAAAACGAAAAAAATATAAAAATTTGTCTCTTTTCTATAACTGTCCGAAAAATATCAAAAACTTAAGTTTCCCTCGTAAACGTTTGAAAAATATAAAAATTATGAAAAATACATCAAAACACCTCAAAAAAATTCCAAACTGCACCAATCACCTTAGAATATCGAAACAAAAAAATATCAAAATTTTACACTTTTTCGTAACTTTCCAAAAAATATCAAAAACTTTAATTTTTCCCCGTAAACGTCTGAAAAATATAAAAAATTAAAAAATACATCAAAACACCTCAAAAAAATTCCAAACTGCACCAGTCACTTTAGAATATCCAAACGAAAAAAATATTAAAATTTTACTCTTTTTTGTAACTGTCCGAAAAATATCAAAAACTTTAATTTTTCATCGTAAATGTCCAAAAAATATAAAAATCAAGAAAAATACATCAAAACACATCAAAAAAATTCAAAACTGCACAGTCACCTTATAATATCGAAACGAAAAAAATATCAAAATTTTACAGTTTTTCGTAACTGTCCAAAAAATATCAAAAACTTAATTTTTTCCTCGTAAACGTTCAAAAAATATAAAATCAACAAAATACATCAAAACACCTCAAAAAAATCCTAAACTGCACCAGTCACCTTAGAATATCGAAACGAAAAAAATATTAAAATTTTACTCTTTTTCGTAACTGTTCAAAAAATATCACAAACTTTAATTTTTCCTCGTAAACGTCTGAAAAATATAAAAGTCAAGAAAAGTACATCAAAACACCTCAAAAAAATTTCAAATTGCACAAGTCACCTTAGAATATCAAAATGAAAAAAATATCAAAATTTTACTCTTTTTCATAACTGTCCGAAAAATATAAAAATTAGGAAAAATATATCAAAACCCCTCAAAAAAATTCCAAACTGCACAAGTCACCTTAGAATATCGAAATGAAAAAAATATCAAAATTTTACTCTTTTTCGTAACTGTCCGAAAAATATCAAAAACTTTAATTTTTCCTCGTAAACGTCTGAAAAATATACAAATCAAGAAAAATACATCAAAACACCTCAAAAAAATTCAAAACTCCACCAGTCACCTTAGAATATCGAAACGAAAAAAATATCAAAATTTTACTCTTTTTCGTAACTGTCCAAAAAATATCAAAAACTTTAATTTTTCCCTGTAAACGTTTGAAAAATATAAAAATTAAGAAAAATACATCAAAACACCTCAAAAAATTCCAAACTGCACCAGTCACCTTAGAATATCGATACGAAAAAATGATCAAATTGCACTCTTTTTCGTAACTTTCCAAAAAATAAGATTTTTTTTATATATTTCCTCGTAAATGTCCGAAAAATATAAAAATCAAGAAATGTACCTAAAAACACCTCAAAAAATTTCTAAATTGCACCAATGACCTTAGAATATCGAAGCGAAAAAATAATCAAAATTTTACACTTTTTCGTAATTGTCTGAAAAATAACAAAAAAATTTGAATTTTAACTCGTAAATGTAAAAATCAAGAAATATATCTGAAAACACCTCAAAAAATTTCCGAATTGCACCAATGACCTTAACAAAACCCAACAACACAATAATAATAATAACAACAGGAATCACAAATGAAAGGGCGGCAGCAAGCCAAAATTATATACAAATAAAAGATCCCTCCTAGAACCTGAAAGTCACAAGTACAGAGCTACTAACAAAATGAGTACAAGTCCCAAAAGTGAACCACAGAAATAAGACTGTCTCAAAACACAAAAGACAAGTCACTATACAAATACAGAAGGAGATGGGCAAATCCAGGACGCTATGTGCTCACCCTCGCCTCCTAATATGACTGCAGCTGACGCGGAATCAACGCTGATAGATGGTACTCGGACCTGCATCACGAAAACAGATGCAGAGTGTAGTATGAGTACCAAAACAACAGGTACCCAGTAGGCATCTTAGGCCGACTGAGCAAGAAAAGCAAAAGAAATATGAAACGTGAGAATCTAACATACTAACAGAAATAAGCAGGAGGGAACATCTAATAGGTATGTACACGAGCGTACTCACACACAAAGAGAAGGAAAGTAGCTAACTAAATCTGACTGGGCTCCCATAAACCCGGCGGGTACGCTCGTGCACAATATGAAAGTAAAACCCGAACGGACTCCCATAAGCCTGACAGGTGCAAAGAAGGGAGAGTTGAAATGTAGTAAGAGGATCCGATGAAGTTTCCAAGATTACCACAACTTTCTGGACTTGAACCGAACTAATTCATGTGCCCGAAGCTTACCCAGAACTAAAAGGGAAATAAGGACTTGAACCGAATGAAGATGAAGGATCAAGGACTTGAACCGAGATTTGGAGTAACCGAGGGATTGAAGAAAGGCTAAGGATAACCGTGGACTTAAACCACATAAAATATGACCAAGGACTTGAACCAAGGTTAAGGATAATTGTGGACTTGAACCGCATAAAATATGACCAAGGACTTGAACCGAGGTTAAGGATAATCGTGGACTTGAACCATATAAAATATGACCAAGGACTTGAACCGAGGTTAAGGTAGCTTTGGACTTGAATCAAGGCTAAAAGTGGCGGTGGACTTGAACCACGGCGATATATACCAAGGCAAGGACTTGAACCCCGCCCGGTGGAGAGAATCAGGGACTTGAACCACGATAGAGGCGAGTTGGTTAGAAATAGGATCAGCTGTCAACCGAGCGTCACGGGGAGTACCCCCAAACTGAATGCCATCAATAAATCAATCTCGCCCGAACCGTATCCAACCAGAATCGTCGAGTAACTTCCAACCCAAGAATTTGAATACATCGGAACCGACGGGACAAGTAATTATAGATATAAGGTTCTAAGAACGGTGTTACTGCCTGGCTAAGGCCCAGACTATCAGACTCAAGTCTGCTATATCAGTCTACAGGGAGCTAAGCCGTCCGAAGTGACGTCGGAGAGGTTTCAAGGCCTAACGGATCTAAAATACACAAGTCTAAGCCTAGACTAAGGCCAAACATGCTTTCAAATATACACAAAATCCATAAAAAGGGCGCACCACAAGGTACGGATGATCAATAATTACATTAGACATGCTTCAGTAACCCGGAGTACCCGAAACTAGAGCCTAAGTCATGGTTTCTAGGAATTTAGCATGCTCAACCACCAATTACCACCGAAATCAAAAATCAACATACAAATGCTAAATCATGCTCAATCTATGGAGAGGGAAGTCGTAGCCCACTTGTAGGCCGACCGCGCGCGCTCCAAATCACGTAGCTGAGCCTTTCCCTTCCGTACGGCCTCAGAACGCTTCCAAGCTATCAACAATAGAATCACAACGTTAATACGAGCGTTTTGACACCAAAATCATAATTTTTGGAGTTGGACCCAAAATCGGGCCTAAAATGGGATTGTGGGACCCGCGATGGGAATCCAGAATTTGATACCGTAAAATGGGTGTAAACGCAATATGGAACTTGTACCCCAAAATGGGGCACAATTCGAGGATCGAAACGAAAGAAATTTGATCATGCAACGAAAATTCGATTTATGGGGAAAATCAAGAGGAGGGCAGCAGCTAAAACCAAGAAGACGCCTCAAACAAAGCTTCCCCAGCACATTCCGATCACACCACTGGGTTACCACGGAAAAACCACACAATTTAGAGCTTTGAATCACTCAATTTGGAGCTCTATAGCTCAAGATATCGCAACTTGAAAATGAAGGCTAAAAGCTGAAATGGGGCTTTTAAAAGACGAATCTGGCCGCTAAAAAGCCCAAAATTTAGTCGCTATAAGGGCTGCACCAGATTTCAGTTTTTCCTATTTTTTAAAGTCTCCGACGGGGTGCTCGAAATTCGTTCGGAATCCCGTGCGTGCAAACGGACTATGCTACCCCACTAAATTCGGTGTTCCGGTCTCAATGACGCATTCGGAATTCCCATACGAGGTCATTTTGACTAAAAATGGGTCCCACACCCAAATGTCATTTTAGCCAAATTCTACAACGGGCCTCGGGATTAGACTGAAAGCCTCGGGAAGCGAACGAAGGGTCGTTCTAGACCAAACTCGATATTTCATCCGAGCGTGTTTTCCAAGAATTTTGACCAAAGTCAACCTTAGGCCAAATTTCAAAGGCTAAAACGCCAAATGGTCCCAAACTCGCATCGAAGGCCTCGGGACTCGTTCTGACAATGCTTCTAGCCTAATTTGGCCATTCCGGAGCTGATGGAACCGTCAGAATTCCGTCCTGAGGTAGTTAACCTAATATTTTGACTAAAGTCAACTTTACAAGGTTTAAAAGCATCAAAACAGGGAAACGGGCCTAAAACCCAACCGAACGACCAGGCGACCGAACAGTTAGTGCCAGCAAGTCATAAATGACTTGGGGTCACTATAGGAACGCTCTAAACATCGAAATGAATGCATTAACTCAAAAATGACCTGGAGGGTCATTACAACATCCACTACTAAAAGAACTTTCATCCGCGAAAGTAAAAGTCAGGAAGTACGTGAAGGCTCAAATAAATAGGGGAACTACTCCCGCACCTCCCGCTCGGTCTCCCAAGTGGCTTCCTCGACTGGACGGTGCCTCCAACGGACTTTAACCACAGGAATGGCTCTGGATCGCAACTGCCTCACAGCTCTGTCTAAGATGGCAACTGGCTCCTCAATATAGGTCAGACGATCATCTAACTCAACCATATCATACTGGAGCACATGGGACTCGTCTGGAACATAACAGCGCAGCATCGAAACATGGAATACCAGATGGATAACTGAGAATGCTGGAGGCAAAGCTAACTCATAGGCAACCTCACCAACTGTCCTCAAAATCTCAAAAGGCTCGATATATCTGAGGCTAAGCTTCCGCCGCCTCCCAAATCTCATCACACCCTTCATGGGGGACACTTGAAGGAATACTCTATCACCAACGGCAAATCTCAACGGCCGACGCCTACGATCCGCGTAACTCTGATGTCTACTCTGAGTTGTCCTAAGCCTATCTTGAATCACCCTCACATGATCTAAGGCCTCCTGAAGCAAGTCTGTGCCGCGTGGCCTAGGCTCCGTACACTCAAACCAACCAACCAAAGAGCGAAAACACCTACCATATAAGGCCTCAAACGGGGCCATCTGAATACTAGAGTGGTAGTTGTTGTTGTACGCAAACTCTACCAAGGGCAAAAACTGGTCCCACTGACCTCTAAAGTCCATGACACAGGCCCGCAACATATCCTCAAGGACCTGAATAGTGCCCTCCGACTAGCCATCAATCTGCGGATGAAATGTTGTGCTAAGGTCGACACGGGTGCCCAACTCCTCCTGAAAGACCCTCCAAAAGCTGGAAGTAAAATGTGAACCCCGGACTGAAATGATAGAAACAGGCACACCATGAAGACAAACCACCTCCTGAATGTAGATACGAGCCAATCTCTCGGCACTGAAGGAAGTATGAACGGGGAGGAAGTGTGCTGACTTGGTTAATCGTTCCAATGACCCAAATGTTGTCCACACCCCTGGTAGTCCTAGGCAAACCTACAACGAAGTCCATAGTGATACCCTCCCATTTCCACTCCGGAACGGGTAATCTCTGAAACTCACCACCAGGCCTCAAATGCTCGGCCTTCACCTGTTGTCAACACAAGCAACGGGACACATAGTCTGAGATATCTCTCCTCATACCGCTCCACCAGTAATGCTGCCTCAAGTCACGATACATCTTAACGGTGCCCGGATGGATGGAATATCTGGAATCATAGGCCTCGCTAAGGATTCAGTACCCCCAACTCTCGAAACACACAATCGGCCGACAAACCTCAACACCCCATTTGAATCTAAAGTAGCCGGCCCAGCATTGCCTGCCAATACTCTATCTCTAAGTGCCACCAAAGACTCATCCTCGAACTATCGCCCACGGATCTGATCTAACAAAGATGACTGAACCCCCACATGAGCTAACACCCGTCTGGAATCTAAAAGATCAAGTCGGATCATCTAGTTGGCTAAGGACTGGATGTCCAAAGCCAAAGTCCGCTACTAAACAGAAAGGAAGGCTAGACTACCCATACTCACTACCTTCCGGCTCAAGGCATCCGCTACTACATTCGCCTTGCCCGGATGGTAGAGAATAGAGAGGTCATAGTCCTTCAGGAGCTCCATCCAATGGCGCTGCCTCGCATTAAGATCCCTCTGGCTCATAATGTACTGAAGGCTCTGGTGGTCAGTGTAGATCTCACAACATACTCCATATAGGTAGTGCCTCCAAATCTTAAGCGCGAAAACTATCGCCGCCAACTCTAAGTCATGAGTGGGGTAGTTGCGTCATACAGCTTAAGCTACCTCAACGCATAAGCAATAACCCGGCCCTGCTGTATCAAAACACAACCCACACCAACGCCAAATGAATCACAATAAACCGTGAATGCCTCACCCTCAACTGGAAGAGTCAATATAGGAGCGGTGGTAAGAAACTCCTTGAGCCTCAGAAAGATCCTTTCACACTCCTCCGACCACTCAAAGGGAACATCTTGGCAATTCAACCGAGTCAAAGGTGCCGCTATAGTAGAAAATCCCTTAACAAAACGTCTGTAGTACCTTGCCAATCCGACGAAGCTACGAATCTCAGTCACAGAGGTGGGCCTGGCCCAGTCACGGATAGCCCCAATCTTCGCTGAATCCACCATAATGCCATCCTTGGACACCATGTACCCCAAGAATGCTACAAACTCAAGCCAAAACTCGCACTTTGAGAACTTGGCATAAAGCCGATGATCTCTCAAAGTCTGGAGCACTATCCTCAAATGTTGCTCATGCTCACTCTGGCTTCGCGAGTATACCAGTATATCGTCGATAAAAACTATAACAAAGGAGTTAAGGTACGGCCTGAATACACGAGTCATCAAGTCCATGAAGGCAGCAGGGCCATTAGTCAACCCAAAAGACATCACTAGGAACTCATAATGGTCGTAATGAGTCCTAAATGCGGTCTTACGGATGTCCGCTGCCCTAATTCTCAACTGGAGGTAACTGGATCTCAGATCGATCTTAGAAAACACCTCGGCACCCTGAAGCTGGTCAAATTGGTCATCAATGCGAGGCATGGGGTAACGGTTCTTCACCGTTACCTTGTTCAGCTGTCTGTAATCAATACACATCCGCATAGTACCGCCCTTCTTCTTCACAAAAAGGACTGGGGCACCCCAAGGCGATACACTAGGCCGAATGAATCCCTTACCCAAGAGATCCTGAAGCTGAACAGTGAGCTCCTTGAGCTCTGCGGGGGCCATACGATACGGTGAGATAGAAATAGGACGAGTACCTAGCTCCAAGTCAATGGCGAAATCAATATCACGATCTGGGGGTAGGCCAGGCAGGTCGGCAGGAAACACATCAGCAAACTCTCGGACTACAGGCACTGAATCAACCGTAGGGCCCTCCCTACTAACATCTCTAATATAAGCCAAATAAGCCAAACATCTGCTAGCCACTAACCTCCGAACCTGAATGCAAGAAATCACCCCAACCGGCATGCGACTACAAGAGCCCTGCCACACCACCGGTGGAATACCAGGCATGGCTAAGGTAACGATCTTGGCATAGCAATCCAAAACCGCTCGGTGAGGGGATAACCAGTCCACGCCCATAATCATGTCAAAATCCAACATATCAAGTAAAATAAGATCAGCTCGAGTGTCTCGCCCCTGAATAGTCACCAAACAAGATCTAAAGATCTGATCCATTACTAAAAAATCACCTATCGGGGTCGAAACGCGTAACGACACTGCTAAGGGCTCAGGGCTCATACTCAATCGAGGAGCGCAATAAACAGACGCATAAAAATAAGTGGAGCCTAGATCAAATAAAGCTGAGGCATGCTGATGACATAAAAGTATCGTACCTGTAATCACATCGTCTGAAGCCTCGGCCTCTGCTCTAGCTGGAGCTGCATAAAAGTGACCCTGGGTGCCTCTACCCCGTGCATCAACTCTGCCACCCGTCCTGCCTCCCCGGGGACCTCCCCGTACACCTTGACACCCTAGCGATCCTGATCCTGACCTCCTCTAGCTGGACGTGCTGCTGCTGGTACGGGTGGTGGCTGGGCTGGTCCCGATCCCACCGACTGAGGAGGAACATGATCTACCTGAGACTCCACCTCCGGCTACAGAGTCCTCTCTCTATCTCGGGCTGGTGCTGCAGCCCTGCCTCGACCTCTAGGTCGGCCTATACCCCTAGTTGGGGCTCTATCCGCGGGCCTGGGTGCATCACCCCTGGCCGCTCCTGCGCGCGTGCGAGCCATCTTGTAAAAGAGTGAAACAAATGAGATTCCATGAAACCAATTTAGACATATGATGCACGAAAATGATACAAAACAGGGAATCTTCCTAACGACATCCTGTAGCCTCCTGAAGATAAGTCACGGACGTCTCCGCACCGATCCGCAGGACCCTACTAGATGTTAGCTCTGTACAAGTAAGACCAGTGAACCTGGGGCTCTGATACCAACTTGTCACGGACCGATTCCTCGAGTCATGATGGCGCCTACTATAACCCACCAGTGGGCAAGCCAACCTGTATCCCGGAACAGCTATTAATGGGATTAAGGGTAGAAAACTAAACCCAACAACACAATAATAATAACAACAGGAATCACAAATGGAAGGGCGGAAGCAAGCCAAAACTATATACAAATAAAATATCCCTCCCAGAACCTGGAAGTCACAAGTACAGAGCTACTAACAAAATGAGTACAAGTCCCAAAAGTGGACCACAGAAACAAGACTGTCTAAAAAAGTAAAAGACAAGTCACTATATAAATACAGAAGGAAACGGGAAAATCCAGGACGTTATGTGCTCACCCTCGCCTCCTAATATGACTGCAGCTGGCTCGAGATCAACGCTGATAGCTGGTACTCGGACCTGCATCACGAAAACAGATGTAGAGTGTAGTATGAGTACCAAAACAACAGGTACCCAGTAGGCATCTTAGGCCGACTGAGCAAGAAAAGCAAAAGAAATATGAAACATGAGAATCTAACATACTAACAGAAATAAGCAGGAGGGAACATCTAATAGGTATGTACACGAGCGTACTCACACACAAAGAGAAGGAAAGTAGCTAACTAAATCTGACTGGGCTCCCATAAACCCGGCGGGTACGCTCGTGCACAATATGAAAGTAAAACCCGAACGGACTCCCATAAGCCTGACAGGTGCAAAGAAGGGAGAGTTGAAATGATGTAAGAGGATCCGATGAAGTTTCCAAGATTACCACAACTTTCTGGACTTGAACCAAACTAATACATGTGCCCGAAGCTTACCCAGAGTAATAGGGAAATAAGGACTTGAACCGAATGAAAATAAAGGATCAAGTACTTGAACCGAGATTTGGAGTAACCAAGGACTTGAATAAAGGCTAAGGATAATCGTGGACTTGAACCACATAAAATATGACCAAGGACTTGAACCGAGGTTAAGGATAATCGTGGACTTGAACCACATAAAATATGACCAAGGACTTGAACCGAGGTTAAGGATAATCGTGGACTTGAACCATATAAAATATGACCAAGGACTTGAACCGAGGTTAAGGTAGCTATGGACTTGAACCAAGGCTAAAAGTGGCGGTGGACTTGAACCATGATGATATATACCAAGGCAAGGACTTGAACCCCGCCCGGTGGAGTGAATCGGGGACTTGAACCACGAGTATAGGCGAGTCGGTTAGAAATAGGATCAGCTGTCAACCGAGCGTCACGAGGAGTACCCCCAAACCGAGTGCCATCAATAAATCACTCCCGCTGGAATCGTATCCAACCAGAATCGTCGAGTAGCTTCAAACCCAAGAATTCGAATACATCGGAACCGACGGGACAAGGAATTATGGATATAATTTTCCAAGAGCGGTGTAACTACCTGGCTAAGGCCCAGACTATCAGACTCAAGTCTGCTATATCAGTCTACATGGAGCTAAGCCGTCTGAAGCGACGTCGGAGAGGTTTCAAGGCCTAACGGCTCTAAAATACGCAAGTCTATGGCAATCACTAGTCTAATCCTTGACTAAGGCCAAACATGCTTTCAAATATACACACAAGCCATAAAAAGGGCGCACCACAAGGTACGGATGATCAATAATTACATTAGACATGCTTCAGTAACCCGGAGTATTCGAAATTAGAGCCTAAGTCATGGTTTCTAGGAATTTAGCATGCTCAACCACCAATTACCCCCAAAATCACACAAATCAACATACAAATGTTAAATCATGCTCAATCTAAGGAGAGGGAAGCCGTAGCCTTCTTGTAGGCCGACCGCCCACGCTCCAAATCACGTAGCCGGAGCCTTTCCCTTCCGTACGGCCTCAGAACGCTTCCATGCTATCAACAATAGAATCACAACGTTAATATGAGCGTATTGACACCAAAATCATAATTTTCGGAGTTGGACCCAAAATCAGGCCTAAAACGGGATTGTGGGACCTGCCATGGGAATTTTGAATTTGACACCGTAAAAGGGGTATAAACGCAATATGAAACTTGTACCCCAAAATGGGGCACAATTTGAGGATCGAAACGAAAGAAATTTGATCATGCAACGAAAACTAGATTTATGAGGAAAATCAAGAGGAGGGCAGCAGCTAAAACCAAGAAAATGCTTCAAACTAAGCTTCCCCAGCACATTCAAATCATACCACTGAGTTCCCACGGAAGAACCACACAATTTAGAGCTTTGAATCACTCAATTTGGAGCTCTATAGCTCAAGATATCGCAACTTGAAAATGAGGGCTGAAAGCTGAAATGGAGATTTTAAAAGACGAATCTGGTCGCTAAAAAGCCCAAAATCAGGTCGCTAAAAGGGCTGCACCAAATTTCAGCTTTTCCTATTTTTTAAAGTCTCCGACGGGGTGCTCGAAATTCGTTCGGAATCCCGTGCGAGCAAACGGACTATGCTACCCCACTAAATTCGACGTCCCGGACTCAATGGCACAGTCGGAATTCCCATACGAGGTCATTTTGACTGAAAGTGGGTCCCACACCCAACTGTCATTTTTAGCCAAATTCCACAACGGGCCTCGGGATTAGACAGGAAGCCTCGGAAAGCGAACGAAGGGTCGTTCTAGACCAAACTCGACATTCCGGAACTAACCGCGCTGAAGGAATTTTCATCCGAGCAAGTTTTCCAAGAATGTTGACCAAAGTCAACCTTAGGCCAAATTTCAAAGGCTAAAACGCCAAATGGTCCCAAACTCACACTGAAGTTCTCGGGACTCGTTCCGACCATGTTTCTAGCCTAATTTGGCCATTCAGGAGCTGATGGAACCGTCAGAATTCCGTCATGAGGTTGTTAACCATATATTTTGACTAAAGTCAACTTTTCAAGGTTCAAAAGCTCCAAAACAGGGAAACGGGCCTAAAACCCAACCGAACGACCAAGCGACCGAACAGTCAGTGCCAGCAAGTCATAAATTACTTGGGGTCGCTATAGGAACGCTCTAAATGCCGAAATGAATGCATTAACTCAAAAATGACCTAGAGGGTCATTACAACATCCACTACTTAAAGAATAGAGAGGTCATAGTCCTTCAGGAGCTCAATCCAACGGCGCTGCCTTGTATTAAGATCCCTCTGGCTCATAATGTACTGAAGGCTCCGGTGGTCAGTGTAGATCTCACAACGCACTCCGTATAGGTAGTACCTCCAAATCTTAAGCGCGAAAACTACCGCCGCCAACTCTAAGTCATGAGTGAGGTAGTTGCGCTCATGCAGCTTAAGTTGCCTCGACGCATAAGCAATAACCTGGCCCTGCTGTATCAAAACACATCCCAAACCAACACAGGATGCATCACAATAAACCATGAATGCCTCACCCTCAACAGGGAGAGTCAATATAGGAGCGGTGGTAAGCAACTCTTTGAGCCTCAGAAAGCTCCTCTAACACTCCTCCGACCACTCAAAGGGGACATCCTGGCGAGTCAACCGAGTCAAAGGTGCCGCTATAGTAGAAAAGCCTTCAACAAAACGCCTGTAGTACCCTACCGATCCGACGAAGCTACGAATCTCAGTCACAGAGGTGGGCCTGGCCCAGTCACGAATAGCCCCAATCTTCGCCAAATCCACCATAATGCCATCCTTGGACACCAATTGCCCCAAGAATGCTACAGACTCAAGACAAAACTCGAACTTTGAGAACTTGGCATAAAGCCGATGATCTCTCAAAGTCTGGAGCACTATCCTCAAATGCTACTCATGCTCACTCCGGCTCCGCGAGTATACCATTTTTAGCAAAATTCCACAACGGGACTCGAGATTAGATCGGAAGCCTCAGGAAGCGCCGAAAGGTCATTCTAGACCAAACTCGACATTCCGAAACTAACCGCGCTGAAGGAATTTTCATCCGAGTGAGTTTTCCAAGAATGTTGACCAAAGTCAACCTTAGGCCAAATTTCAAAGGCTAAAACGCCAAATGGTCCCAAACTCACACTGAAGTTCTCGGGACTCGTTCCGACCATGTTTCTAGCCTAATTTGGCCATTCAGGAGCTGATGGAACCGTCAGAATTCCGTCCTGAGATTTTTAACCATATATTTTGACTAAAGTCAACTTTTCAAGGTTCAAAAGCTCCAAAACAGGGAAACGGGCCTAAAACCCAACCGAACGACCAAGCGACCAAGCGACCGAACAGTCAGTGCCAGCAAGTCATAAATGACTTGGGGTCGCTATAGGAACGCTCTAAACGCCGAAATGAATGCATTAACTCAAAAATGACCTGGAGGGTCATTGCATCGTAACTATCCGAAAAATAACAAAAAAAATAATTTCTTCCTCGTAAAAGTCTGAAAATATAAAAATCAAGGAAAGTACCTAAAAACACCTCAATTTTTTTTTGAATTGCACCAATGACCTTAGAATATAGAAACTAAAAAATGATCAAAATTTTACTCTTTTTCGTAACTGTCCGAAAAATAACAAAAAAAATATTTTTTTTCTCGTAAATGTTTGAAAATATATAAATTAAGAAAATTACCTAAAAACACCTTTATTTTTTTTTGAATTGCACCAATGACCTTAGAATATCGAAACGAAAAAAATGATCAAAATTTTACTCCTTTTCGTAACTGTCCGAAAAATAACAAAAAAAATAATTTTTTCCTCATAAATGTCCGAAAAATATAAAAATTAACAAATGTACCTAAAAACACCTCAAAAAATTTCTGAATTGCAACAATGACCTTAGAATATCGAAACTAAAAAAATGATCAAAATTTTACTCTTTTTCGTAACTGTTCAAAAAATAACAAAAAAATTATTTTTTTCCTCGTAAATGTCCGAAAATATAAAAATAAAAAAAAGTACCTAAAAACACCTCAAAAAGTTTTCGAATTGATCCAATGTACTTAGAATATCGAAAAGAAAAAATGATTAAAATTTTACTCTTTTTCGTAACTGTTCGAAAAATATAAGAATCAAGAAAATTACCTAAAAACACCTCAAAAAATTTCCGAATTGCACCAATGACCTTAGAATATCAAAACGAAAAAATGATCAAAATTTTACTTTTTTTCATAACTGTCCGAAAAATAACAAAAAAATAAAAAATTTCCTCGTAAATGTCTGAAAATATAAAAATCAAGAAAAACACCTAAAAACACCTCAAAAAAATTTCGAATTGCACCAATGACCTTAGAATATCAAAACGAAAAAATGATCAAAATTTTATTATTTTTTCGTAACTGTCCGAAAAATAACCAAAAAAATTATTATTTCCTCGTAAATGTCTGAAAAATATGAAAATCAAGAAATGTATCTAAAAACACCTCAAAAAATTTCCAAATTTCACCAATGACCTTAGGATATCGAAACGAAAAAATGATCAATTTTTTTCTCTTTTTCGTAACTGTCCGAAAAATATCAAAAAAAATTATTTTTTTCATCGTAAATGTCCGAAAATATAAAAATCAAGAAAAGTACCTAAAAACACCTCAAAAAAATTTCAAATTGCACCAATGACCTAAGAATATCGAAACGAAAAAATGATCAAAATTTTACTCTTTTTCGTAACTGTCTGAAAAATAACAAAAAAAATAAATATTTTCTTGTAAATGTCCGAAAAATATAAAAATCAAGAAATGTACATAAAAACACCTCAAAAAATTTCTGAATTGCACCAATGACCTTATAATAACAAAAAAATAATCAAAATTTTACTCTTTTTCGTAACTGTTTGAAAAATAACAAAAAAATTAAGTTTTTGCTCCTAAATGTCAGAAAATATAAAAATCAAGAAAAGTACCTAAAAACACCTCAAAAAAATTTCAAATTGCACCAATGACTTTAGAATATCGAAACGAAAAAATGATCAAAATTTTACACATTTTTCGTAACTGTCCTAAAAAATAAATTTTTCCTCGTAAATGTCAGAAAAATATAAAAATCAAGAAATGTACCTAAAAACACCACAAAAAATTTCTGAATTACACCAATGGCCTTAGAATATCGAAACTAAAATAATGATCAAAATTTTACTCTATTTCGTAACTGTCCGAAAAATAACAAAAAATTTAAAATTTTCTCGTAAATGTCCGAAATTATAAAAATCAAGAAAAGTACCTAAAAACTCCTCAAAAAAATTTCGAATTGAGCCAATGACATGAGAATATCGAAATGAAAAAAACGATCAAAATTTTATCCTTTTTCATAAGTTTCCGAAAAATAACAAAAAAATTAAATTTTTCCTCGTAAATGTCCGGAAAATATAAAAATCAAGAGATGTACCTAAAAACACCTCAAAAAATTTCAGAATTGCACCAATGACCTTAGAGTATCGAAACGAAAAAATGATCAAAATTTTACTCGTTTTCGTAACTGTCCGAAAAATAACAAAAAAAATAATTTTTCCTTGTAAATGTCTGAAAAATATAAAAATAAAGAAATGTACCTAAAAACCGCTCAAAAAAATTCTGAATTGCCCCATTGACCTTAGAGTATCGAAACGAAAAATGATCAAAATTTTACTCTTTTTTCGTAACTGTCCGAAAAATAACAAAAAAATTAAATTTTTCCTCGTAAATATCCGAAAAATATAAAAATCAAGAAATGCACTTAAAAACACCACAAAAAAATTCCAAAATGCAACAATAACCTTAGAATATCAAAACGAAAAAAATGAACAAAAGTTTACTCTTTTTCATATTTGTGTGAAAAATAAAAAAATAAAAAAAATTTCCTCGTAAATGTCAGAAAATATAAAAATCAAGAAAAATACCTAAAAACCCCTCAAAAAAATTTGAATTGCATCAATGACATGAGAATATCGAAACGAAAAAATGATCAAAATTTTAACCTTTTTCGTAACTGTCCGAAAAATAACAAAAAAAATAATTTTCTCCTCATAAATGTCCGAAAAATATAAAAATCAAGAAATGTAACTAAAAACACCTCAAAAAATTTCTGAATTGCACCAATAACCTTAGAATATCGAAACGAAAAAATTATCAAAATTTTACTCTTATTCGTAACTGTCCGGAAAATAACAAAAATATTAAAATTTTCCTCGTAAATGTCCGAAAATATAAAATTCAAGAAAACTACCTAAAAACACCTCAATTTTTTTTTGAATTGCACCAATGACCTTAGAATATCGAATTAAAAAAAATGATCAAAATTTTATTCTTTTTCGTAACTGTCTGAAAAATAACAAAAAAATTAAAAATTTCCTCATAAGTGTCTGGAAAATATAAAAATCAAGAAATGTACCTAAAACACCTCAATAAATTTCGAATTGCACCAATGACCTAACAATATCGAAACGAAAAAATGATCAAAATTTAAGTCATTTTGGTAACTGCCTGAAAATAACAAAAATATTATTTTTTTCCTGATAAATGTCCGAAAATATAAAAATCAAGAAAATTACCTAAAAACACCTCAAAAAAATTCGAATTGCATCAATGACCTGAGAATATCAAAAAGAAAAAATGATCAAAATTTTAACCTTTTTCGTAACTGTCCGAAAAATAACAAAAAAATTAATTTTCTCCTCATAAATGTCCGAAAAATATAAAAATCAAGAAATGTATCTAAAAACACCTCAAAAAATTTCTGAATTGCACCAATAACCTTGGAATATCGAAACGAAAAAATTATCAAAATTTTACTCTTATTCGTAATTGTCCGGAAAATAACAAAAATATTAAAATTTTCCTCGTAAATGTCCGAAAATATAAAATTCAAGAAAACTACCTAAAAACACCTCAATTTTTTTTTGAATTGCACCAATGACCTTAGAATATCGAAATAAAAAAAATGATCATTATTTTACTCTTTTTCGTAACTATCCGAAAAAAACAAAAAAAATTAAATTTTTCATCCTAAATATCCCGAAAATATATCAATCAAGAAATGTACCTAAAAACTCCTCAATAAATTTCCGAATTGCACTAACGACCCTAGAATATCGAAACAAAAAAGTGATCAAAATTTTAATCTTTTTTCTAAATGTCTGAAAAATAACAAAATAATTAATTTTTTCCTCGTAAATGTCCGAAAATATAAAATCAAGAAATGTACCTGAAAACACCTCAAAAACATTTCGAATTGCACCAATGACCATAGAATAACGAAACGAAAAACTGATCAAAATTTTACTCTTTTACGTAACTTTCTGGAAAAAAAATTAATTTTTTCCTCGTAAATATCCGAAAAATATAAAAATCAAGAAATGTGCCTAAAAACAACTCAAAAAAATTCCGCGTTGCTCCAATGACCTTATAATATTGAAGCTACAAAATGATCAAAATTTTACATTTTGTCATAACTATCCGAAAAATAACAAAAAAATTATTTTTTTCCTCGTAAATGTCCGAAAAATATAAAAATCAAGAAATGTACCTAGAAACACCTCAAAAAAATTCTGAATTGCACCAATGACCTTAGAATATCGAAATGATCAAAATTTTACTCTTTTTTTGTTACTGTCCGAAAACTAACATTAAAATTAGATTTTTCCTCGTGAATGTCTGAAAAATATAAAAATCAAGAAATGTACCTAAAAACACCTCAAAAATTTCCGAATTGCACCAATAACCTTAGAATATCAAAATGAAAAAATGATCAAAATTTTAGTATTTTTCGTAACTGTCCGAAAAATAAGAAAAAAAGTAAATTTTTCCTCGTAAATGTCTGAAAATATAAAAATCAAGAAAAGTACCTAAAAACACCAAAAAAATATTTCGAATTGCACTAATGACATTAGAATATCGAAGCGAAAAAATGATCAAAATCTTACTTTTGTCGTAACTGTCCGAAAAATAACAAAAAAATTATTTATTTCCTCGTATACTTCCGAAAAATATAAAAACCAAGAAAAGTACCTGAAAACACCTCAAATGTTTTTGGAATTGAACCAATGACCTTAAAATATCGAAACGAAAAAATGATCAAATTTTTAATCTTTTTAGTAATTGTCTGAAAAATAACAAAAAAATTAAATTTCTCCTCGTAAATGTCTGAAAAATATAAAAATCAAGAAATGTATACCTAAAACACCCGAAAAAATTTCCGAATTATACCAATGACCTTAGAATATCGAAATGAAAAAATAATCAAAATTTTACACTTTTTCGTATTTGTTCGAAAAATAGCAAAAAAATTAAATTATTCCTGGTAAATGCCTTAAAATATTAAAATCAAGAAAATAACATAAAAACACCTCAAAATTTTTTCTAATTGCACAACTGACCTTAGAATATCGAAAAGAAAAAATTATCAAATTTTACTCTTTTTCGTAACTGTTTTAAGAATAACAATAAAATTAAATGTTCGAAAAATATAAAAATCAACAAATGTACCTAAAAACACCAGAAATTTTTTCCGAATTGCACCAATGACCTTAGAATATCGAAAGGAAAAAAATGATCAAAATTTTACTATTTTTCGTAACTGTCTGAAAAATAATATTTTTTTTTCCCTCGTAAATGTCCGAAAAATATAAAAATCAAGAAATGTACCAAAAAACACCTCAAAAATTTTCCAAATTGCAACAATGACCTTAGAATATCGAAATGAAAATATTAAAAAAAATTTACTCTTTTTCGTAACTGTCCGAATAATAACCAAAAAAAATAAATTTTTCCTCCTAAATATCCGAATATATAAAAAACAAGAAAAGTACCTAAAAACACCTCAATTTTTTTTTTAATTGCACCAATGACCTTAGAATGTCGAAACGAAAAAATGATCAAAATTTTACTCTTTGTCCTAACTGTCCGAAAAATAACAAAAATTAAATTTTTCTTCGTAAATGTCCGAAAAATATAAAAATCAAGAAATGTACCTAAAAACACCTCAAAAAATTTTCGAATTGCACCTATGAGCTTAGAATATTGAAATGAAAAAATGATCAAAATTAAACTCTTTTTCGTCACTTTCCGAAAACTAACAAAAAAATTTAATTTTTCCTCGTAAATGTCCGAAAAATATAAAAATCTAGAAATGTCCCTAAAAACACCAGAAAATTTTTCTGAATTGCACCAATAACCTTAGAATATCGAAACAAAAAAAGGTCAAAATTTTACTCTTTTTCGTAATTGTCCGAAAAATAACAAAAAATAATTTTCTCCTAGTAAATGTCCGAAAATATAAAAATAAAGAAAAGTAGATAAAAAGACGTCAATTTTTTTTTTGAATTGCACCAATGACCTTAGAAAATCGAAACAATAAAACAATCAATTTTTTTTCTTTTTTAATAACTTTCCGAAAAATTTAAAAAAATTCGTAAATATCTGAAAAAAATATAAAAATAAAGAAATGTACATAAAAACACCTCAAAAAAATTATGAATTGCAACAATTACCTTAGAATATTGAAACGAAAAAATTGTCAAAATTTTACTCTTTTTCGTAATTGTCCGAAAAATAAAAAAAATTAAATTTTTCCTCGTAAATGTCCGAAAATATGAAAATCAAGAAAAGTACATTAAAAGACCTCAAAAAAAATTCGGATTACACCAATGACCTTTGAATATCGAAACGAAAAATTGATCAAAATTTTACTCTTTTTCTTAACTGTTCAAAAAATAACAAAAAAAATAATTGTTTCCTAATAAATGTCCGAAAAATATAAAAATCAAGAAATGTACCTAAAAACACCTCAAAAAAATTTCGAATTGAACCAATGACCTTGGAATATCGAAACGAAATAACAAAAAAAATTAATTGTTTCCTAATAAATGTCCGAAAATATAAAAATCAAGAAAAGTACCTAAAAATACCTCAATTTTTTTTTGAATTGCACCAATGACCATAGAATATCGAAACGAAAAAATGATCAAAATTTATCTCTTTTTCCTAACTGACCGAAAAATAACAAAAAAAATTAAATTTTTCCTCGTATATGTCTGAAAAATATAAAAAACAAGAAAAGTACCTAAAAACACCTCAAAAAGTTTCCGAATTACAGCAATGACCTTACAATATCAAAACGAAAAAAAGAACAAAATTTTAATCTTTTTCGTAACTGTCCGAAAAATAACAAAAAAAATCAATTTTTTCCTCTTAAATGTCCGAAAATATAAAATTCAAAAAAGTACCTACAAACTTCTCAAAAAATATTTGAATTGCACCAAAGACCTTTGAATATCGAAACGAAAAAAATGATTAAAATTTTACTCTTTTTCTTAATTGTTAATTTTACACTTTTTCAAAACTGTTCGAAAAATAAGAAAAAAAATAAATTTTTTCCTCGTAAATGTCCGAAAATATAAAAATCAAGAAAAGTACCTAAAAATACCTCTATTTTTTTTTGAATTGCACCAATGACCTTAGAATATCGAAACGAAAAAATGATTAAAATTTTACTCTTTTTCGTAACAGTCAAAAAAATATTAAAAAAATAATTTTCTTCTCGTAAATGTTCGAAAATATAAAAATCAAGAAAATTAACTAATAACACCTCAAAAATTTAAATTTTTCCTCGTAAATGTCTGAAAAAATATAAAAATCAAGATATTTACATAAAAACTGCTCAAAAAGTTTACGAACCTTAGAATATCGAAACAAAAAAATGATAAAAAATAAACTCTTTTTCGTGATTGTCCGAAAAATAACAAAAAAATAAAAAAATTCCTCGTAAATGTCTGAAAATATAAAAATCAAGAAAATTACTTAAAAACACCTCAAAAAAAATTCGAATTTCACCAATGACCTTACAATATCGAAATGAAAAAACGAATTTTTTTTTACTCTTTTTCATAACTGTCTGAAAAACAACAAAGAAATTAATTTTTTCCTCGTAAATGTACGAAAAAAATAAAAATAAAAATATCTAAAAACACCTTAAAATATTTTTGAATTGCACCAATCACCGTAGAATATCGAAACGAAAAAATGATATAAATTTCAATCTTTTTCGTAACTTAACGAAAAATAACAAAAAAAATATTTTTTTCCTCGTAAATGTCAGAAAATATAAAAATCAAGATATGTACCTAAAAACACCTTAATTTTTTTTTGAATTGCACCAATGAACTTAAAATATCGAAACAAAAAAATAATCCAATTTTTTTTTTTCGTTACTGTCCGAAAAATAACCAATTTTTTTTTTTTTACTTGTAAATGCCAGAAAATATAAAATCAAGAAATTTACATAAAAACATCTCAAAAAAATTTTGAATTGCACTAATTACCTTAGAATATCGAAATGAAAAAATGATCAAAATTTTAATATTTTTCGTAATTGTCCGAAAATAACAAAAAAATTATTTTTTTTCCTAATAAATGTCCGAAATATATAAAAATAAAAAAATACCTAAAAACACCTCAAAAAATTTATAAATTGCAAAAATGACCTTAGAATATCGAAACAAAAAAATAATTAAATATTTACACTTTTTCGTTACTTTCCGAAAAATAACAAAAAAATTAAATTTATCATGGTTAATGTCCGAAAAATATAAAAGCAAAAAAAAAAAAAACCTAAAAACACCTCAAAATAATTTTTCGAATTGCACCAATGACCTTAGAATATCGAATAAAAAAAATAATCAAAATTTTACTCTTTTTCGTAACTGTCTGAAAAAGAACAAAAAAATATTTTTTTCCTCGTAAAAGTCCAAAAATAAAAAAATCAAGAAATGTACCTAAAAGGACCTCAAATTTTTTTATAATTTTACCAATGACCTTAAAATATCGAAAGGAAAAAATGATCAAAATTTTACACTTTTTCCTAACTATCCGAAAAATAACAAAAAAATATTTTTTTACTCGTAAATTTCCGATAATATAAAAATCAAGAAATATACCTAAAACACCTCAAAAAATTTCCAAATTGCATCAATGAACTTAGAATATCGAAACGAAAAAAAAATTAAAAAATTACTGTTTTTCATAAATGTACGAATAATAACAAAAAAATTAATTTTTTCCTCGTAAATGTCCGAAAATATAAAAATCAAGAAAAGTACCTAAAAACACCTCTATTTTTTTTTGAATTGCACCAATGACCTTAGAATATCGAAATGAAAAAATAATTAAAATTTTACTCTTTTTGGTAACAGTCAAAAAAATATTAAAAAAATAATTTTCTTCTCGTAAATGTTCGAAAATATAAAAATACCTAAAACAACTCAAAAATTTAAATTTTTCCTCTTAAATGTCTGGAAAAAATATAAAAATCAAGAAATGTACCTAAAAACTGCTCAAAATGTTTACGAATTGCACCAATGATCTTAGAATATCGAAACAAAAAAATGATCAAAAATAAACTCTTTTTCGTGATTGTCCGAAAAATAACAAAAAAATAAAAAATTTCCTCGTAAATGTCTGAAAATATAAAAATCAAAAAAATTACCTAAAAACACCTAAAAAAAAATTTGAATTTCACCAATGACCTTACAATATCGAAATCAAAAAATAAAATTTTTTTTACTCTTTTTCATAACTGTCTGAAAAACAACAAAGAAATTAATTTTTTCCTCGTAAATGTATGAAAAAAATAAAAATAAAAAATATCTAAAAACACCTTAAAATATTTTTGAATTGCACCAATCACCGTAGAATATCGAAATGAAAAAATGATATAAATTTTAATCTTTTTCGTAACTTACCGAAAAATAACAAAAAAAATATTTTTTTCCTCGTAAATGTCAGAAAATATAAAAATCAAGATATGTACCTAAAAACACCTCAATTTTTGTTTGAATTGCACCAATGAACTTAAAATATCGAAACAAAAAAATAATCCAATTTTTTTTTTTTCATTACTGTCCGAAAAATAACCAAAAATATAATTTTTACTTGTAAATGCCAGAAAATATAAAATCAAGAAATTTACATAAAAACACCTCAAAAAAAATTCGAATTGCACTAATTACCTTAGAATATTGAAATGAAAAAATGATCAAAATTTTAATATTTTTCGTAATTGTCCGAAAATAACAAAAAAAATATTTTTTTTCCTAATAAATGTCCGAAATATATAAAAATAAAAAAATACCTAAAACCACCTCAAAAAATTTATGAATTGCACAAATGACCTTAGAATATCGAAACAAAAAAATGATTAAATATTTACACTTTTTCGTTACTGTCCGAAAAATAACAAAAAAATTAAATTTATTCTGGTTAATGTCCGAAAAATATAAAAGTAAAAAAAATACCTAAAAACACCTCAATTTTTTTTTTTCAATTGCACCAATTACCTTAGAATATCGAAACGAAAAAATGATTAAATATTTACACTTTTTCGTTACTGTCCGAAAAATAACAAAAAAATTAAATCTATCCTGGTTAATGTCCAAAAAATATAAAAGTAAAAAAAAAATACCTAAAAACACCTCAAAATAATTTTTCGAATTGCACCAATGACCTTAGAATATCGAATAGAAAAAATAATCAAAATTTTACTCTTTTTCGTAACTGTCTGAAAAAGAACAAAAAAATATTTTTTTCCTCGTAAAAGTCCAAAAATAAAAAAATCAAGAAATGTACCTAAAAGGACCTCAATTTTTTTTATAATTGCACCAATGACCTTAAAATATCAAAAGGAAAAAATGATCAAAATTTTACACTTTTTCCTAACTATCCGAAAAATAACAAAAAAATATTTTTTTACTCGTAAATTTCCGATAATATAAAAATCAAGAAATATACCTAAAACACCTCAAAAAATTTCCAAAT